>JAANSO010001246.1:0-18341 GCA_036507315.1 Lepidocyrtus fimetarius | reverse complement strand
AAAACTACATGCTCAGAAAATCAGTTGTTTAAACATATTTATGATGAAGTCTTTTAGCAATTTATATAAAATATCATTTTAGACCACTTTTAAAACTTCTGCTTTTTGTATTCTTCGTTTGTGATCAGAATTATGATTAACAAGCTATCAATCTTTAAATGCGTTTTCTTCAACATCCATCAAGTACTCCAAAGTTCAATAAAAAAATCTTTATTTGTTTTTGTTTGAAGAAAAAATGTGCAAATGACGATTGGGATTAATTTGCTAAACTGCTTTCTAATAAGCTCTGTGCTCAAACTCAAACTGCATCAATTATCCAACTAAACCATAAACACTTATAGCATCTTACACGAATATTTATTGATTTCCTTGTTTTTCCTATTCTAGTATAGATAGTTTGTTTGTAAACATAGTCAAAAGTTTGCGAAATAAAAGGATGAGTGATCAGGTAAAAAGGAATGAGCAAAAACAAGCCCTTGTATGATCAATTTGATCATTATTTCAGGATTCAATAAAAATAGCTATAAAATCAATGAAATGGAAGATGCGTGAGCTTTATCGGTCAGAATCATAAGCATAATTTAATCGGTGTATGTCTTCAGTAACCTCATGAAAAAATGAATGAGTTAAGGTGAAAAGCCGAAAATATTTAAGAGAATAGATGAATTGTAGTCTTGAGCTTTTCACTTTAGATATGATATATGCTAGGCAACCCAGGTATAAAGCAAACATTAATGATAAAATGTTGGATGTCTGCATAATTTGAAAGCAAGATCATAAGCCAATTTTTAATTGTAATCTGACGAAGTAGATTAAATAAGACTTACATGGTTTTTATAATTAATAAATTAAATGCTTTTGGTAGAAACTTTAATTTTAAGATGCTTTTATTCGGTTTTGAAAGTTATTCAAAAGATTATGATTACAAAACAAACCGTTATATATTTTTCGATAAATATAACGAATACGATTATAACTATAACTTACTATAGACATTGATCGTAAATTTCAAATGAAGGAGTAAATTCTTCGTAATTCCATTTGGGAAATACTCTCTTGTACAATGGCATCAATACAGTGTCTTGAGACTTCATTTGTCCATCAAAAATGCACTTCATGTGGCCATGTGTACCTAATTGAATTGAATGATTGAAACAATCAATGCAATGATTGCAATTAATATCATCATCAATAACTCATACATTTCTTACATTTATTCATAATATCTTATCGTGTTTAATCTTATTACCTAACGGCTCCTTTATATGCCCTCGGCGTCCATATCTTGTTCTCAGCTCCACCGGTTTAAACCATTCGATATCATCGCGGTTAAAAAACATAAATCGTATTACAGCATTGCGACCTAGAACCTTGAAAGGATGACCACTCAGCAGTACTCGTTTTATAATGACTCGTGATGGATCAACTGAAAATAATGAGCCACTCGCTACTGGGCACTGTAAATAACACAGGAACGAAGCATATTATAATCCATGAAGTGTTTTTCAACATAATAATTATTTTAAGCATTTTTAAAACTATAACACAATAAAACTTACTAATGTTGACTTTGAACATTTAAATACTAAAACAGACGCATGTGGGAAAACAATAGGACCAAACACTGTAGCCATACAACTTTGGTTTTCTTGAGCGAATCGGAGCATCTACAATTTAACAGAATCCAAATATTTTAGTATTATTTATATAAGAAAAGTATTACCTAATTTAATTTGTCGTTTAGCGTGTGTGCATTATTATTGTAACTTACTCTATGCTTATTTCCAGTTGAGACCTCACTAAGAATTGGCTTAGCTTGAAATCGGTGATGTCCCACTTGAAATATTAGTTCCTCTTTGTTTTTAATGATATCAGTGGTATTTAAAGAAAAGTTTAGCACAGACATGCGGGTTTCGTGACGAAGCAAAGAAATCATTGAGACTGGCTTGCAAGATCCAACTTTGATGTCAAGTGACGAAGAATTTGTGTCTAAAGGCTTAAGGAAGATTTCAACTCGTTGTCCTATCTGAAAACAAGAGAAAGTGTTAAGTTACAAATTACGCATCAGGATTGATATTGATAATTTAGCAAGTAAATGAATTACAATAAAACTACAGCTATACCGGAATATAACCAACTCCATCAGTTTCTGCCTTATCACCGCAAACAATTTTTTGAACATGACGAAAATTTTGAAATTGAAATATTTTTGAGTATTCCTTGGGTAAGTTTTCGTTTACATCCCAAGGAGATTTCTTAAATGACTGAAGGCCCCTATAACGTTGAAACCTTATTTTAGCTGGTTGTTCCATTGGGGTGTCAATCCAATCCGGAAATTCGGCCTCAGTTCGAGCAGCTGCAAAGAATAATGGCTTTAGTAGTGAACTGAACCTCACCAACATCAAATCATTGTGTTATTTAGGCATTATGAAGTACCTTTTAAACGAGCCATTTCCTGTTTTTCTTCTTCCCAATCAACCTCCATGTCATCATCCTCTTCTTCGTCATCTTCCGTCATTTGTGATTTATTATCTCCATCACTCTCCAACTCATCATCAGAACCTATTAACTCATCTCCACTTCCATCCTCTTCCGAATTTTCCTGAGAATCAATTAGCCAGTCAGCTTGATATTCGGATGTACCTTTAGGAAGCCTTTTTTGTTTATTTTTCTTGACATCCATGGACATTTGACTTTCATCATCGTTATCATCTTCACTATCCTCCCCAATGTCTGAATCAGAGTCCATTGCTTCGTCCTCAATATCTTTATCAATGTCTTCTTCAGGAACCGCAGCAGGATCATACAAAAATCTCGGTGGTACATCTGGCGACACTTGGTCAATTGCCATGTGATCCTTTTTGCCTAATTGCATCGGTGTCACATCTACCCTTAATATTTTAAATGCCCCAATTCCAGTAATGTACACTGGTCTGTGTGGATTTAAATGCTTTCTTTTCACAACTCCACTAACTTTCACCAGTTTTGAGCAATTCTCTCCAGCTAGCTCTTGAACAGCATTTGGTGTAAATAACGCAGGACTGATCGAAGTGATTGGTACATAATCTTCAACTAAAAGAGATGAGCGAAGTGACCATTGTTTTGGAACTGTTATCTTGGTCACTGAAATCATTCGGAGAAGATTTGAAACTTGTCCAGGGTTAGTGATTTCAAAGATTTTCTCAATCGGAAGAAGTCTGGTGTTTGCCTTGATGAAAGCCTTCTCATCGGATTTGTTGAATGGCGTACTCACACCCATAAATGGCGTTGGTAAACCTTGCTCTTTCGCAGCTTTTAACAGTGGTAAGTCCTTCAGGAGAAATGGGATCGAGAATTGGTTGAAGAAACAAGGAAACATCTGCTTGCTTGAGAACATCCAAAACACACCACAAATCATTGGGTACTGGAGGAATAACCAACATTATGTTCTTTCCATTTTTCAACCTAGCCAAATCAAACAAAGAAAGGGACAAGATTAAATTACAATTTAAATGCAGTTTCTTACAAAATACACCTTCTCCGGAGGGAGTAGCTATAACTTACTTGATATAAGTTGTATTTCCAACAGTATCCAACAACCTCAGCAAAATTTTTACAATTTGCCAAAATAAATTGCAAAGTAAAGTTGACATTTGTTGTACCGGAAAGTGGGACAAGTGCAACGCAAATGGGTGACCCCCGTGGTCCTCCTTGATTCCTTTTCTCGTCCAAAACTGATTGTATCTTTTTAAACCGATCCGCTGCAGCTTGTTTCTTCCGTTCGGAACGCTTAACATGGCTCTTATGCTTATGTTTCGAAATTGACCCAATTGAAGACACCCGACCTATAAATTACACAACCCAATAATTTAATCTGATTTTGCAGCACAATTATAAATCATAATTTGACTTCGTTGTTTTAATTACCCCTTGTTTCAACATCAATCGACCTTTTACTTCGATGTGGTCCAGTTTTATGCTTCTTATTAGTCTGCTTTAAAGGTCCAGCTCTGTGTGGAGCTTGCTCTCCACCTCCAGAATTACGAACCCTTCCCATTTTGTACTCCACTCAAGTCCAACCAAATCTATAACTCCAATTTGAGTTTGTTAGGCGATACCAAACACTGTTGTATATTCTAGCTGATGATATAGGAATTTAGCTAATCAGGTTAGTTGATTAATTAATTTAATTAATAATTTAAAATTTAAAATGCTTTTATCGGTAGAGCCTGATGACAGAACAACAATCAGTTCCGTGCACGTGCAATATTTCTGCAATGTGAAAGAAAATACATTTTTAAATGCACATGAAGAGTGGTTCGCCAAAACCGCGTCAAACTTTGGGGCAATATGAAACGCCTGTGTTGTCTTTGTTCATGCCACGCAATCGTCCAAAACTAACAAAACAAAAAATGATGCATGAATTCGAGCTTATTCGAGCAAGAGATCAAATGAGTGCTTGGGTTTCATGATATTTCATGATGCATGAAATCTGTGATGCAATTTTTAATTAATTCCTGGATTTTATGGATTTTATATGAAAATAATTAAGTAATTGATGAAATATGGATTTTAAATCTAAACTTGACGATTTATTTCATTAACTAACTATTATTATACTAAAACGGACTGTTATGTCGAGAACTTTGTAGATTGACTTGTTAATTTTGAAGGTGACAATTGTCTTATCATGAATTAAGAGTAAAGACTTGTGTAATTTGAGGTATTGGATTAAGACTATATATAGAGGCCTAGTTCTGTGAAATACACAAAGGCAAAGGAACGTTGTAGTTTGGTGGAACGCAGTCCTTTGGATCGAAAATTGGTTTGAGTCTGTCCCTAATCGGTTTCTCGTGGAAGTGGCCATCGTAAGTCTTCCGAGGCTTGCAGAAGAACCTAATGAACAAAAATTATTACTAAATGATTTAAAGAATGAAGATATTGCATAACAACTTGTATAAGTCCTTACTTGTAATAGTCTGTTCTATCACAATACTGCTCTGGGTCAATCCAAACTGGGCAACGAGACTTGAGGTGGGCAGTCATGTAATGATTTGTGAATACATTCAAAGCATTCTTGGATTCTACTGCGTAGGACTCTCCACTTCGGAACTGAAAATTAATTAGAAAATAATCAGTTAATAATTATATGAATAAGTTTAGTGAATTTGAATACAGCAAAGTATACATTATCATGGATAGTTACCTTCAATGTTGGCACGTGTCCCGTGTACTGCGATTTAAAATATCTGTGAGGATTGGAAGGATCAGCAAAGTACGGAAGGATGAATTCATTGGGATCCCTTTCAATTCTGTAGTACTTCAAGTCTTTATCGTCCCTTCTTGCATCCAAAGGCAAACACTCACATGTTTTTGGAGGGCAGATGTAGCCATGCTTTCGGTAATCCTCGTAGCATTCTTCTGGCAAATAATAATCTTCGTCCCAGCAGGATTCATGTTTGTACTTTAACTTTGGAAGTCGAAGATGTCTGCATTCAGGCTCATATTCTTTGAAGGGATCGTAATTAGTTAGATCTTCATACTCTCTCCAGAAAGGACGTTGGGAGGGTAGCAGCTTCCTTACATGGGAAGATGTTACTGGCTCGGCAGGCTGTCACTCCTAATTTTCCGTCACTACCATTCGATTGGTAAACAGAGAGACGAGAAAGATATCCGTGTTGATTATTCTTTTTCAGTCTAGGCTCACATGTTACTTTTGGTCGTGGAACACAAAACTTTACTCCAGCGTCCATGCCCTGTAACGATAAAAATAAAAATAATAAATAATGTCTATGCATTTTTACTGTTAGAGGGAAAGGCTTTACGATTAAAAACTACCTGGCAAGGATTCGGATCAATTTCCCCCTGGAGTAAATGAAGTCGAGCTCGGAGGTCTCGGGAGTGATCCTACACATGAAATGACCAAAAATCATAAAAGAATTGCAATTTTTGCGATCAAGTTGCTCAATAGCTCTTACCGCACATGGATCCATCGTACCGCATCCTTTCTGGACATGGCTTGAATTTACCTCCACCTGGTCCTCTGCTTTTCATAACTTCGTGAGTTCCAGCGGCAAAGGTGAAGCCCACTTCCGCCTTTGCTCCTGGGACGAAACCTTCATAGCCGGGGACGTGAAAGGGAGCCTTGATTGAACATGCACAAGCCATATTGAAGAAATAAAATATATTTGTAAATCTGTAAATCTAATGTGTTATCGAAAGGAAAATAAATTAAATACTGCACAAGTATGAAAAAATGGTTGAATAGTGCGTCTAAAATCTCGAACAACTAACATCGTAAAATATTTCTAATTTTTCGGCATCAACCTCAAATTTAAAAATTTCAGATGATTGCAAATGTATTCCCATAGTGAATTATGATAAGCAGTTTATTACCTTGAAGGTAGAAAACAGAAAACTATGAAAATAGCAACAATAAGAAGGGAAAGTGAGCAATTCATTCATAATATGGAGTAATTTATATGCTGCGTACTATGTTAACAAATCATTGACGGCAAGTAAACTTCATTCCTATTTAACCACAAAATTGTTACAATCGTATTCTAACTAAAAGTCAGCATGAATTTGGATAACATAAATTGGAAAACTATCGCAATTTCTTCCATCCTCTTTTACGTTTTAACTTACATCTTGCACATGATCTTGCAAATCATAGCTTATGCAAGTAAGTAAAGTAGCCTTTTCAATTACCATTTAACTTGTGATGAAAAATTACTTGAGATCGAATTTGACTTTTTCAAATAGTTTTGGAGTACATTATACGTACGTACATTGAAGACAATTATTCCAAGATGGAAATCTACCTAAACAATCTGAAAGATGCAGTGGTGAGCTTTAAAGTAAAATCGAAAAAATGAAGTCTGAGAAATTCAATAAAAATAGCTTTATTATTGTACTTAAAACTATACAATATTTATGTCTTTTAGCCTGACTTAAGTTAGTATTTAGAAACTAAACAATAATCATCTTACGTTTTGCACATTTGGATAAGTTAGCCATAATTTCAGTTATTGAATATAGTGTTATGTATTTCATGATTTAGAATGTAAGGAAATGCCAAAAAATAAAATTGCCAAATGCTGGAAATTCAAAAAGCTCCTTGTAAAATAAATCCTTTAATTTAATCACTTTCGTAAATTCACATTAAACAAAAAATACTCCGTGCAGATTAATCCTAGGAGCATTTACTCGAGGGGAGTAGTCCTTCCAATTGGAGGGTTATAGAAAGCACAAACAATCCATTGTTTTTCAAAGTCACTCCATGCAATTCCTATTCCAAAGTGTGTCGTAGTTTCACAAATCAAAGTTTTGAATGATCCTGGGGTGTTGGGATTATGCCAAAACTTGATCGAGTCAATAATTGCTTCTTCCTTTCCTTTCTCAAAAGAAGTGGCTATATTATTTCCGTACTTTCCTAATGTTGTCGGCTTGAATGTATTTGTTTTAGCCATTTCTTCAGCATATTTTTGTGCTTCCTTATGAAGCTATATAGCAAAAGCAATAATAGAAAGTTGGCTAAAATGTTCAAGTTTGTAATTTAAATATATACCCAGTTAAGTGAAATTTACCGTTTCGTCTCCTTTTATGTCAGGCGCCCCATGCTTCTTCCGGATTTTGTTGTGCTCTTGAGTTGCAATATCAAAAATGTCTGCAATATTACCCCAAAAAATATCAATTCAATTTTTTCCAACAATGTCGATTAATATATTATGTAACTAATTACAATACAGTGAGACAATTTTACAAACCTTACCTGACATATTAACAAAAACGAACCCTTTAGAATTGGATTAGTTTTCTGACTTAAAAATTGCAGATTCTTGCAAGAAAATACTTTAACTTTTTCTTTAGAAGAAAATATTTCAACTTAAAAGGTGAACGTGCTATAAACGTCTGTACACAAACTGGTCTTCAACTTCCCCATTTTAATAAGAATCAGAACTTTTCTACAATCATCCCTCTCGCTAAATTTGCACATTCCCAGATTGCATATTAGCCTCACTCCCACATCTTCTCACTTACCCTCTGACTCATTCAGGGTATTTTACCTGTCCTCATCCACTTTATAACAATGTAATAAAGAAATCTATACAAGCCGAATCAAGCAACAGTCATCGTTATGCACATAAACATCTAAGCAAATTATCACCACCTTCTTCCTTAACAGGACTAAATGAGGTACTGACATTAGTAAATGATAGTAAGGTTTGTTAAGTATCATGACTGATTAGCACTTTTTAAGTCCGCACAAATTCAACTACGGCATACGTTAGATAGTATTCTTTTTCTGAAAAACAAAATAAAATGTTGGCATCGCCGCCGCCACCTCCGCTGAAATATTTCTACAAGAATAAGAAGCTCACCTAAAACTTCCAAATATAGACACTGCGGACATGTAAATGGTAAATGGGTACGACGTAATATTTTACGTTGAATCTTATTGTATTCCTTCCTGGCTTGAATATCATGGAGTTCATAAATGCTTCTTTAAGTATAGTAGGTATTTTTTAGTAGGTATTATAGGTATTTTGCAGAATGTTCCAAAGTAATAATACGTAAAGAGTTTATGCAACTATTTATGGCAATTCTAACCTTGTCAAATAGGATGACGACAGAGAAAAAGACAAGTTGCAATAATGAAGTTTTACTAAAAATAAGATGCACTCAAACCATTGCATTTTTATGCAACTTTTATCTCAAAAACTCAACCAGCGAGCCTTATTTTTGTGGGCGGATATATATTTGCACAAAAATTGCATTAAATAAAGCCAGAGAAGATAAGAACATTTGCGATTGAAACAATTTACTTTTATTAGGAAATTGTTAGCTTTTGAGTTAACTGAAAAAAGTTTCTTTGTGTGACCAACTAATCACAAAAATAATCTTAATATAAGATAATCAAAATGTTAACATTAAAAACAAGATATTTTTTGTATTTAAATCTATTTGGGATCTACAATATCATAAATGGAGGATTATGCGGATGAGCGTGGTCGTAAAACATTCTCTCTGACCTCATCTCTCGTAGCAGGAGGATTATAAAAGACGACCACAATCCATTGTCTTTCCCAGTCACTCCAAGCAATGCCTACCCCCAAATGTGTTGTATTTTTCCAAATAATTGCGACAAATGAACCGGTAGCAGTGGGATTTCCTCCTACGTTAAACCATCCACGCTCATAGTCGTAAAATTTAACCTTTTCATACCACCTTTTGACAGCGTCTCTTATCTAAAAATATGAAAAAAAAAGTTTTTTTTCCAAAAACGCGATTGTTAGAATTATAACATAAATGTTGTATTTTAAGGACTTATTAGTTAAATCATTGTTGGCAGTTAACCAAATGGTATTTAAAAACAAGTCTAAAGTGGTACTTACTGCTTCTTCCTTTGTCCTTCGCAATGAAGTGGCAATATTGTTCCCGTATTTCCCTTTGGTTGTTGATTCAAATCGGTTGGTTTCTGCCAAAAACTCCGCATATTTTTGAGCTTCTTGGTGCATCTTAATTAAATAAGCTAACATTAGAACTATTCTTTAAAATATGAAAATTGTTCACCTGAAAACGTCAAATTAAAACGTTGAATGAATCAGCATACCCCGGGATCGCCTTTAATATCTTGGACCCCATGCTTTCTCCTGTACTTGTTGTGCTCTTGTATTGCGACTTCCCAGATATCTCAAATAAATAAAAATAATATGAACACTTTCACTTAAGCATGCATCTCTCAGTTTAATTTTTATTCAATTACTTTATCTATGTACCTTGCTGCATATCTGCCCGGGATGTCCCTTTCGTTCACAAACTATGTGAGTTTTTCTGGTAGTTTCTACAAATGTTGGCTTTGCGTTCCCGTTGTTGACTCTGTTATACTTGCCTAAATGGGGAATATCGATTGGGATGATTCTTTCGTTTTTCATCTGGAACGTGGTTATTTTTTTATTAAAGCTGTAGGTCTTTGTGGTGATTGTTGTTTTTGGTTGAAGAAATTAAAAACTGCATCAATTTAGTTAAAATGCACTTTTAAATTGGCTTACTTGGAATGCAGTTGAACTTGGAGTATGCAAAGTTTAAGTTCGCTTTGGATCAACGCTGAAACTGAACTGTAAAGATATCTTGGCCAGTGCGTGAAGAAAATGTTCATTTGACCTGATTTAAGATGATGTTGTCAAAATTTGCTATATGTGGACTTATTTATTAGAAAGCAAAAGTAAATAAATGGTGAAATCATAAAGATGAGGTAATCCTGTCTTAGAAGATAAAATGACATAATCTAAAGTAAGAATACTTTTATGCATGGGATTGATTATCTTCTTGATCAATTTCTTCCTTCGGATAAATAATTTGTTGCTTTTCTTACTCATTTTATGAACTGCTATAAATTTGTTTACTACAACAAATCGCTTACTTTCAATCTAGATTGAATAATATGAATTGGATCGATACTGATTTAATTAAGAAAATAAATGCATTAAGCGAATGAAATTTGCTTCAAAGTGAATTATCGAAATCAAACACAAATTATCAATCAGAATTTGAAATGTGTGATTATAATTGATGGCAAGCGTATTAAATTTATTATACATAACATGGTTNATCAATCAGAATTTGAAATGTGTGATTATAATTGATGGCAAGCGTATTAAATTTATTATACATAACATGGTTAATAAAACTTTTTGAAAATAAGACAACAAAATAAATCATACTTCCACGCTAGACTTTAATGAGCTTTGGCATTGCGATTCTTTTTTTATAAAATTCGAACTTTAAATTCGAAAATTATTAACTTGATGTAAGGCTTTCATTAATTCATTCAGCAAACAAGTTACGGTCCGGAAGGAGTATAGAAAGCACATGCAATCCAGCGTTTTTCCCAGTCACTCCAAGCTATTCCTATCCCAACCTGAAATTTAAAAACAAAATTTTATAGCAAATACTAAATCGTAAATTGTAAGCATTTTATTTTACCGAATTTAAATTAATCGCTTCTGGTTTATTACTTAAACTACAAAATAAAAAAGTACCTTTGTGGCATGAAGTTCATAGTCGAAGATGCATTTTACTTTGTTGTACCACCTTCCCACCACATCTTTCACTGCGTCTTCCTTCGTTCTTTGAAATGATGAAGCTATATTACACCCGTACTTTCCATAAGTTGCTGGCTCAAATCTACCCGTTTCTGCCAAGAAGTCTGCATGTTTCTGGGCGTCTTTGTGCATCTACAACATTATTAAAAACATTTTAACTAGATTTAATTGTCTACCTGGTGAGAGCGAAGTTAACAACAATTGTTCTTATTTCTTACGTTAGGATCTCCTGTCAAATCAGCAACACCATGTCGCTTTCTGTGTTTGTTGTGCTCTTCCACTCCAATTTCCTGAAAGTCTATAAGAAAATTATCAATTTACCCACAAAAACAAATATTGGGTATTCTAATTAGCTAATTCGTTTCAATGAATACCTGGCTGTGGTTTCATTATAAAAAACTTGGTTTTTTAGTCAAAAGAAAACGTAAAACTTTTACACAAGTGTGACTCTTTCAAAAATTATGTTAATTTACTTTTATAAATTATTTATAAATTATTTTCAACTTTAAGAAATAAGTACCACTCGAGTTGCTCGCAAGATTGCTAATTTAAGAAACTGGACACCTATGTCGCCCTTTTCAACTCACATTTTAGCTGCTAAAAATGATTCTTTTAAAGATAGCAAACAGCTTATTGGCGGTTTAATCTCATTATTTTGACAGTTAGTCTCCTTATCCAAGGATTTATTTTGTAAGTTGCAAAAACTAACTGAGACAGATATATAACTAGATCCAAACCGAGCATACCTAATACAATCTTAGCAATTACTTGCTCCAGCTAGACCCACAATGCTTCTTCAAATTGACGATGAGCTCATAAAAATGCATTGCTGTGAGTCGCAGCAAATCTCGACATTTAGAACTTTAAAAAAAATTGCAATAAATCTCACTATGCACCTAAATACAGGTAATAACGATACACAAATAGCAATAAGAATCTACCATGATTTCATTCTTTCGCCCACACGCCTTCCGGAAAGGTTGAGAAGGTGTTCAGTTATGGTTTATTTGGATGTGTTCATCATGTATGACAGAAAGAATCATGATTAAAATGACACATACTCAAATAAATATTATGCACGACGAGCTTCTATGCCTATTACGATCACTTCCAAATAAGGACCGGCCTAAACTCAACCCAAAATGTCCGTTTTACATGGAATATTTTTCTACTTATTTTTTTTCAAGGCATTTTTTGTCTGTTTACTTGAATGTGACCTTGTCACTTACACTTTCGTTGACTATGTTTTGTGTATAGCATCAATGGTTGCGAATACATAATATTTCTTCTGTAAAGATAAGTAAAGTAACATTCAATTGGGTTTGTTCATTATTTGTCGATGCCGTCGCAGTTCCTTGTATTTTTAAAAATGATCAATCAAATAAATCATGAATTTAACTTACTATTATTATTAATAGCTAATGTGTTATATCTAAATATTTGATTTTTATGCAACCCAGCAAAACACTAGTTCAGCCAAAAAGTAAGTTTTTATAATCAGTTGCATAACTTGCAACAGGTACAATATGTATGAACTTTTCTCAACATTTCCAGTACTAGCAAAGATGGAATCCTTTCAATCAATGTCAATATAAACCGATTGGAAATTCATGTAGTTCTTAATTAAAACTGATGCCAAGTATGCAATACATATTATGTAAACGAATTCGAGTCATACATAACTCAAATTTATACTTGTAACAAAAAAACGCAAATCATTTGGTTTTATTTTTGTCCGCGAATTTTTTTATATTTATATTTATTTTAGAATTTAAATGACATGAGATAGGTAATACAAATGTTACAATAAAGCAAAACCAAAGGCTCATAAAAGCATTTTTAATTCAAAGGTGACTTGAACACTAGTTGATGGTTTAAGGAATACGAAGAGGTCTTCCAGAAGGAATATTTCCACCGGTTTGGTCATGGAATTTCTGAATGTAGTAAAAATCAGGTAGGTGGTAGAATGCAACAATGACCCAATGACGCTCCCTTTCGTTCCAGGCTGCACCAATGCCCATCTGAAACAAAATTTCCAAACCAAATGCATACAATGGTTTTTGCATTGAAACTTTTGACGTACATTTTCTATGTTTTTCCAATTATTGCTTACCTCTGTGGCTTCAAGCTCGTAATCATTCAGTTTAGCTTTATTAAACCATCTTGAAATAGCATCCTTCACACTATCAGCTTTTGACCTACGGAAGGAAGTGGCAATATTGCTTGCATATCTATTACCAAAAGTGGTAGCTTCTAATTTGTTAGAAGCCGCCAGTGATTCTGCATATGTTTGAGCGTCTTGATGAATTTTAGGATTTCCTTTTAATTCCGTGGCACCCTTCTCTTTTCTAAATTTATTGTGCTCCTGTACAGCTAGGTCCCACACGTCTTCATTAGCTAAAGTCATCATTCAAATGATAAATGGATTAACTAAATTTAGAAGATAATATAATAAGGTGCAATTAAAATTAAATATTACATTGTTGGCTGCCACTATTTGGAGTAGTTTGAGTGGTGCTGGAAATCGGTCGATCACTCGGTCTATTGATTGGACCACGGATTGGAGTATAGTATTGGCTGTCATAGGTATCTCCTCTAATTGGACTGGGTCTATCTCCTGCTGGAACAACTTGAAAGAGATTATCATTTTGCTGAACCCTTCCATAATTATCTTGATGTACTCTGTTTCTGTATTCTGTATTTGTCATGATGGGGGATGATTCTCCTCGGATTCCTCCATGATAATCACTGCCAACTTCTGACCTTATTGGTTGGACAACGGGGCGATTATTATAAGTTTGAAATCCTCTCATTGGATCAGGCCTTCCTTGTTCATCCCAAGAACACAAACTAACAGATCTTTATGGCTTTGTCAAAGTTTAAATTTTTAAGCTCGTAGCTTCCTTCCTTCTTTGTTAATTTGAGACTTTCTCCAGTGCAATCCGGATTCTTCCAGACGTTAAAACAAGTCCGTTCTTCAACAATGTCAATGGCCGTTGCTCGTCTGTCCCATACAGGCGCAAACTTATAGCAACCACCATATCCCATTGTGCGGATCATTGAGAAGCTGCCGTTTTCATCGTAAAAGTTGATCTCATCGCAGAAAACAGAATTTAAGAAGAGAAATGCAAACAGCACAAGTAAAGAAAATCCTGAATATTTGTCCATTGTTTAACTTTCTTTTGTTGCTGGATTCTAGTTTTTACTACACAATGAGTGAGACGGAGTTTAAACTTATTCTTGACCCGGCTCAAAGCCAACTGACAAATTATCCCAAAGTCCTTTCGCTTTTATTCTGTAACTTTTTATATTTTACGGATTTTTTAAAGGAAGACAATAATTCTTGTGACTAGGAAAATCCTACGGTTTCCTTTAAATCATTTGAATATGTTAAATATTTTAGCTGTGACGCAAAACAACACTTGTTTAGGACTGGCAATCGTAAGTAACATTGATCGTAATTCCACGCGCATGATCAAGACAGGTAAACTTATGTAATCAGTGATATAAGATATGCTTGCATTCATAAACTTCCCAGCCAGATTAAACTTTGGGTTGTCAAAGATTTTACAAGATCCTGTGCCAATTGTAATAAAATTCATTTTGACAAGATGTGGCCGTCTTAAAACCTACCTTAAATCTGACTCCTACTAGTCGTTCTGCTTTTAAAAGTTTTAATTAATAAAAATCCTATAAAATTGCTTCCTTGCATATTTTTATGCTTGTAATTCCAACCGAAACTTTTTATTAAAATAAAAAATATGTAGTGAACATACATTTATTAATGGGTATTTTTGTTTGTTTGTTGTTAAATCGCCTTGTAATTTTCTATGACATGGATTTCACGTAGCTGTTCTGAATTTTTTGATTTAAATAACAAAATAATATAATATAGGGATAGAATAAAAATTAAAAGTAATAAATTAGGACTGTGGGATTGGAAATTATTTTTTATTAAGTACATTTTGTAACTATTTACAACTTGGTTTAAATGCATAATCGATTAAACTAAAGTGAGGAATGTACTAAAGTGGAAGCACAAAAAATGCAGTTTCACAAACAAATTAAGCCTGTCCAGAGTACGGCCGTAAAATGCCACCTCCTGGAGGAACATGACCATTTCCAATTTTTGGAATGCTATTATGGGCGGTTATAAAACGCTACAATAAACCATCGTTTATTATGCTCACTCCAAGCAATTCCAATCCCAAAGTGTGTAGAATCCAATTCATAGTCATGCACTCCCTTCTTCTTGGCGTACCTGGTCAACAAGAATCCATCATGAGTTTTAATGTTTGTATTATACAAGGCGTCAATTTACTTAAGAATCCTTTAGGAACGTAAGACGTCAATCTTACCATCCTTTTACTGCGTCTTTCACAGCTTCTGTTTGTGTTCTATCTCGAAACGAGCAAGCCAAATTATTCCCGTATTTTCCAAGAGTTGTAGGCTCAAACTGATTAGTTGTCGCTAAATACTCAGCATATCTTTGAGCTTCTTCATGCATCTATTCACAACATTAATTTAATTTGAAAATTGTTTGAAAATAAGTTTGTTACTATTAAAGTGTTAAGAACTTTGCATTATCAACTTACCCCAGGATCTCCTTGAATTTCAACCCGTCCACCACGTTTTCTTCTGTTTTTGTTGTGTCTCTCTCACAGCCACATCCCACACATCAGTCAGTGAAGGTCGATCAGTAAAAGACACTTGTTTCATGATTAATTTGACCAACACAAAATAACTACTAAAATCGTTATTGTATTCAATATTCTTAATAGTATTGCAATTTTTAAAAACCTGTTGAAAATATAATTCACCTGCTTCAAATCTTTTTTAACAAACCAAATTTGTAGCTTTTAACAAATCAAAATCTAAAACAAAACTGGCGCAAGTCAAAATAAAAATTAAGCTGCAACATGCAACATGAGGGAATCTCAACCAAAGCAATTTTATCATATCATATCGCAGTAATTGGCTTTCATTTTTTATAAAAAATATTTTAAACATTTACCCACCCTTACAAAACAGAAAACACTGAATATTTAATATTCAAGTGAGCAATACTGCTGAGTAATCGTATTGACTCTTCTTTCTTAACAACCTACTCATCTTCTTTTACATCTCTCTATTTCTAGTGTACATGTTCGTCATCATCTCACACTCATCACCATCATATCGACATAATCATCAAAAGAATGAAATCAGCAGTGATTTCACTACTAAACTAGACCAACCCTAAAAACTCTTGCAATGATACCTATCTCATCTGGGGTACATTAAAACAGGCAGTTTAATTTTTTAAGAACATGAATGTATTATGTATGGGGACGTTAAAACAAACCCTAAAAAACTCGCCTTCTTTTCCAGCGAAACGTTCACTTGTTTGTCATATTGTACATTAAAAATGTAATTTAAATTTAGTATATTTATTTAAATCTGCCTAAAAATAAAAACAACTCATTCCAAAAACAAATTTGCTCATTCTTTTTATTTTATTTGCTTATGCAAAAATGGAGACAACGCAGTTGGTATGACCTTCACAAAATTATTAAACCTTTTTTAGAGATAAAAACTGCACAGGACGTTACAAAACAATACAGATTTTTTACAGAATTACTAAAAAAAATTTGTTTACATTTTTAGAATTATATCTGAAAGTTATAGCGCAGTCTTCTTATTAGGAAAGAAAAGCAACTTGAAGTTACGTCAAAACTAAGAATATCCACAAATGACACAAAATGCAGTTTCCCTGTTTAGCTAAAATGCAGCTGGATAATAGAAAGCTACAACGATCCATTTGTTTTCCTTGTCACTCCATGCAATACCTACTCCAACCTGCAGAGAAAAACATATTTCAAAAACATGCAGATTTCTCCAGAGATTATAGACTCACTTTTTCTTTCAACTAACCTGAGTAGAATGAAGTTCGAAAGGACGATAACTTGATTTTCCCCCAAACCATCTTCCAATTGAATCCTTTATAGCGTCTGCTTTACTTCGATGATAAGACATGGCCACTTGATTCCCGTATTTGCCCATTGTTGTAGGTTCAAACCTCCCTGAAGCAGCTAAAAAATCCGCGTATCTTTGCGCATCTGAATGTATCTTAAGAAATTAATAAATTAGACATTATTTTTGGGCCTGTCTAAATCTCCCTGAAGCAGCTAAAAAATCCGCGTATCTTTGCGCATCTGAATGTATCTTAAGAAATTAATAAATTAGACATTATTTTTGGGCCTGTCAAATGGTTTAACAAAAATGTAGCAAAACTACACAGGCAGAATGCTAATTTATTGAAGAAAATTGCTCCAATAAACATAATAAGTCGGTATATAGATAATAATGGGAAATAATTTGTTTTACTTGTGGATCGCCCACCAGCTCCCGCGCACCCAGTTTCGTTCTGTATTTGTTGTGCTCTTGCACAGCCAAGTCCAAAATTTCTTGAAGGAACAAAAGTCAAATTCCATCATCATAATAAATTATATTTAAGTCAATTTGATTTAACTATATTTGTCCATGTCAATTAAATTCCAATTATGATTTACCTTGCTGCATGATCCCCTTGTTTACAATTTCAGCCCACACTTACAAACACGGTCACTGATGCACAGAAACTTTCTAGACAGGTTTTAAAAGATTTGAGCGCAACAGTAGTAGCTTTTGAAATCCAATTTTGAAAGTGAAAATTGAAACGAAAATGGAAAATTTCTTGATCTCTTTCACAAGAAAAAGGGCAAATGAGTCAAATTGAAGATTTCAACCGGTCAAAGAAAAACTTTCGTTTGATCTGGCGAATTTTGTGATTATGCAATTTTTGCAATGAAGTATATATACAGAGGAGCCGTGTCGTTTTATGCTATGCAGATAAATCCAAAAATAAATTCTAAAAATTGAGAAACACTTTGCATGAGTCAGTGAATGTGTATTTCTGTCATATATGAGGTAAGAGGATAAAAAGTATTACAAATTTTAATATTTTTTCCTTTCTGTAATAATCCGACCAAAGATATTTTCCCTTTCCGTCCACCCACTTTCGTTTTTATATTATAAATTTTTTTAAAAAATAAGTCTTTCGGCAGAAAGTGACGAGTGCGTAAACAGACATGGCTGTCCTTATATAAAAACTCTACTTTTTTCAACCGTTAAGTTTACGCGAGCAGATTTCTTCAGACGTTTTTTCTTCTTTGACGCAAATTAATACATTATGCAAAAACTTCTCATGGGATTTTATTATTGAAATGATATGTT
>JAANSO010001245.1:0-18341 GCA_036507315.1 Lepidocyrtus fimetarius | reverse complement strand
CAACGATACCGACTTTTACAACGGAAGTGACCATCTAAACATAACCTTAAACTCTCCTATCGACTACGCCGTGCCAATCATGGGCTATTGCATGCCCTTTCTCATCGTTATCACCATCATAGCAAATACTTTGGTGGTCATAGTCCTTTCCAAGCGGCATATGAGAACCCCAACCAATGCCGTCCTCCTGACTATGGCCCTTAGCGACACACTCATGGCCCTTTTCCCAGCTCCTTGGCTTATGTACATGTACACGTTTGGAAATCATTACAAGCCTTTGTCCCCCGTGGCATTATGTTATGCTTATACAATCATGCACGATATCCTACCCAATTTCTTCCATACAGCCTCGATATGGCTAACCCTTGCGTTAGCAATTCAGCGTTACATCTACGTCTGTCATGCTCCAGTCGCAAGAACATGGTGCACAATGCCCCGGGTGCTAAAAGGAATAGGGATAATCTTCGGATTGGCTTTATTCCATCAATCTACTCGCTTCTTTGATTCGTACTACACAACTAAAGTGATTTCATGGAATGGGGAACAACACGAGGTTTGTGTTCTGCACCCGGCAAACTGGATGATGCAATACATAACTCCAGATGTTTACTTTAACTACTACTTCTGGTTTCGTGTGATCTTTGTTCATATGGGGCCATGCATAGCTCTGTTGGTACTCAATTCGCTCCTCTTCCGAGCTATGAAGGAAGCTCAGCATAAAGAGGCTTCAACTGTTCAAAGACAATAAGAAGACTAACGAATGTCGCAAAATGAGGGATGCAAATTCCACTACAATCATGCTCATTGTTGTAGTCACCGTGTTCCTCTTCGTAGAAGTCCCATTGGCAATCATTACTGTCCTCCATTTGGTCTCCAATACAGTGATGGAGATACCCTTTTTGGAAGGAGACCATGTTGCAGTGATGATCCTCTTCTCAAACTTCTTCATCATTCTCTCCTTCCCAATCAATTTCGCAATTTATTGCGGCATGTCACGTCAATTTAGGGAAACATTCAAAGATTTATTCATCAGAGGAGCAGTGGCCACCTCAGCAAGGCATAATGGTTCGTCCAGGTACTCCTTGGTTAATGGGCCACGTACCTGCACTGGAGAAACAGTCCTCTGATCCTCAATGGCTGCTGCCGCAACCGCTTCTTGCTCAGCAGCAGCCATTCACGATGCCAACGCACAGTTTCAANTCAATGGCTGCTGCCGCAACCGCTTCTTGCTCAGCAGCAGCCATTCACGATGCCAACGCACAGTTTCAAATGACCACTTCTAGTGGGGGACTTAAACGAAATAGTAATAAAAGGGCGCACAATATCATTACAACAGCGGTGGTAACCGGAAGCCCTTCAACCACAACTTCAACATCCACACATTTAGCTCCACCGTCCATTAATGCAAGGGGGATTAACCGGAGCCCAAGCGGCAAATCCGTTACTTTTGTTAGTGAAGAGGATGGGACTAAATTGTATCGAAATAATAACAAAGAACATTCACAACATCATCATAACTCCCCAAATAATAATTTAAAAGGCAGCTCCTGTAGCAATTCTGCTTCTCCCCCTGGCAATGGACATCGTCATTCCACTGTCATCAACAACGGAGATCTCATTCCAATGGTTACATTAGGGACAAGTCCTTCTGTTCACGGAGGTAATAATGGAGAAACTACATCAGGAGCGACAACAACAGCCATCATCATTCATAATAATACTTCAGCCAGTGTAACTGGCGGAACATGTATTATGGAGAGTCCCTTAGGGATAACCACTGCTGGAAATGATACTCGACAAAAAGCAAGCCTCCAAAAGTAAACAGAAATGGAAACATAAAAACCTCACAAAAATACAAAATTGACTTGAGAAATTATTATCACATGTGAAAGCACAAAATTCCAATGAAACTTTAGTACTTGTTTTTTGTTTCGTGGAAATGGAAGATGATTATTACATGGAGACATTATTTGCACAACTGTAAAAGATATATACTTTTTTACAGTGAGAGGTGCTTGTCTACAAAAAATTTTCCATTAGCTCCTACGAATAAAATTGGTTTTGATGCGATAAAGTGTTGAAAGTACATGTTGCTATCCATACTTAAGGACAATACTTCAAATGAAATTGAAAGAATATGGGTTTTCGTTGTCATCAGTGCTTCAGTAAAAAATTGAGCGAACAAACTAATTTATAAATGGATGAATGTGTTCCTCTCTAAAAACGAGTAGTATTTATAAAAACAGCTAGTATGTAATAAGTAACTTGATGACTGACATTTACTCTAAATTAAAACTTAATTAATCTACTTAAGTGGTAATTAATAAGTGAACAAATTTCATCTCTGGGTTTAGAAACGTTTAATGATAATTCTGTATATAAAACAAAGATGCTTAAATAATTAAGGCTAGACTATGGAGGTGTAATAATGTGAGTGTTGAAAGTCTTATTTTTTGGAAGCTATGAAGTTGTGTCTATATGTATAATACCTACCTAACGCCGCCGATGCACTGACACGTTAAAACAGACATTTTTTGGATATTATAAAAGGAAAAAGCTAAGTGGCCTGAACTAATGACCATCATTATCCTTTCGTAAACTTTTTTTCCCACGTGAGGATGTGTCTACTCTGGAGTGTATGGAGTGAGCTTAATTAGCTCATAATGCAAAACATTTGCAGTACCTACCGCCAGGAAATACTTGAAGAAGCTAGCGTTGCCTTTCCTCCCTCTTTTTTACAAAATATTCTGGAAACGGAAAAAAAGGAACAAAGGTTTTCCTTTTCGGATGAGGAAGCAAACAACTATGGATATCATCATCACCTAGAAAGGCTTTCTAAAAAAGTTTCTTGTTCAAGGTAAGCTATGACAAACAAGCCGTAGAAATAATAATTCTTAAAAAATGCTTGTGTATTAATATGAAATGTTCATAATTGGATCCAAATTGACATTAAAAAGAGCTCGTGTCATCCTTCAAAATAAATTATCCTCATATGCATATATTTTTTTGGAAAAACATCACAGGAGCAAGTTCCTTTCCTTTTTTATCAACTTTATAGTGTGAACTGATGCAAAAAATTCTGTTAAATTAAAATACATATTATTGACAATTGACGTGTTAAAATTAATGTAATATTCATTAAAATGATAGTAAAATTTTAAATTGTCGTAACAATTTCCGCTTTGGTTTTTAACAACTAAACTCATGTGTACTGATTCTACTGATTATCTTGTATCGTCATTAATACTCATAAAGTCAATATTTTAAAACTGGCTTTTATGCCTGTGAACGATTACCTATACTGTCAAATAGTTGCAAAATATTATTTACCATAAACCCATTGGTTGTACAGAGGAACTCATTTGCTTTTATTTTGTTAGTTCTTTTTCCTAGAAATCTAATAACCACAAGAGAATTGCGAAACTAGTAAACACAAATGACAGAAATATTCCTCACTTTTCATCTCCTTCGTTATTTGAATTCCTCTCTAGTTTTCACAAAGCATGTTTTGTTTCTAGTTGAAAGTACTTGTAGCTGTAGCCAGCCCATTCTAGCTTCTTCCAGTATATACAGTTTTACATAATTAATTTTACTTGTCAGAGTGTCAAACTTAATCAGAGCTAAAACCAAAGAGAAATCAGTCCACTCAAGTGTAAACGTGTGGAAGTAAAAAGGATTGAGAGGGAAACGAGAAATTACAAGAAAAACTTGGCTCGTTACGAAGAAATCTAAACCCAAAACATGTCAGAAAGTTTACTTAGTTTCTCTTTTAAAACAAAAATAAATACGTTTGCATGATACCATGAAGATGATTAAATGAGTAGGAGGAACAATCACAACAACGAATTAACTGCTTCCATCCAGTCTCTGACTAATTTTCATTTGCGTTGGCTTCCAGTACACAATTCTCTGTTCCGATTTGGTTCATTGTAATTCATCAAATATCAGATAGATGTAAATGCTCTCTTGACTAAATGGAAAATAGAAAAACCGAAACAATTTGTTCATATTTGATTTCTCTCATTTAGCCAATCTGCAAAGCATTGAAGCAGAAATATCAAGGACTCTAACCTGGGAATAGCAAATACACGACGTGTTCTTCTCAATCATTGTCATCTTTCATAACATTTCAATCATCGTTAGTAATTTTACCATCACCTAGCAGAAATATCAAGGACTCTAACCTGGGAATAGCAAATACGCGACGTGTTCTTCTCAATCATTGTCATCTTTCATAACATTTCAATCATCGTTAGTAATTTTACCATCACCTTTCATTATATTCATTTCTAAAACTCTCACCGTCACCATTACCGCCGCATAGTTGTCTCATGAGTGGAAAGTTAGTTTATTAGTTTGTCATTTCCCATTTTGAGTCCCTTATTTGCTGCAAACCTGGCAAAATCTAAAATCATTTGGAATTAGATAGAGAAGTGGGAGATTCTAATCATGTCATGTTATATATTATGCCAGAATAAATTATACTTTCTCCCTTGGGCTTTTCCAGAGAAATTAAAACTATATTAATTGGTAAGTTGTAGTGCCAGTTTAGGCAGACGCGGAGTGAAAAACGTTACACTTGAGCAATTTTCCCAGTTCATCTAATTTTACCATGTCTACCTTGCACTTGTTGATGAGGAAGATAAATCGAGTTTTAGTTCTTTTCAGATCTTCTCCCTCTTTTTTACATAAATTTTCTCAAAGTTCAGAATGTTTTGTGGCGGAGCTGCTCAAGTTATAATTAGCATAATCTAATTAACACCCTTTGGAGCCTCGCTCAGAGCGTGCTTACATTTAGCCATTTCGTGGAATTAAAAGCTGATCCACACAATTTTAATTCTTGCAAATATTAGTATTTTTCATTATAGACTAACTAGTAATTTGGATACTAAATGTAATACTATAATTTGATGAAAACCAAAAATTTTTATTCTAATTTGGTTTTTGTAATGCACGATGCAAGGAAATATACAAGATTTAACACCTAACTGTATGGCATGATGGAATTTTCGTTAAAAAAATTTACTGTGCACATTTTAACCAAAGTAGTCATATTCGCCTTCAATTTTCCATACTTTTTCGGATCCTCACCTTCATTGTCAGTATTTACTATACATATCTGCTTTTGTTAATACATATAGGCATATATATTCTGTTAACTTGCATTTTGAAAAATACTATCATGTTTCCAAATCATTGTCATAAAAACTCTAAAATTTGACTACATTTAATTTTGCGTGTTTTTAGATAATAGAATATCCGGAAGATGAAATAAACTTAAGATGGAATTATTAAAAGATGATAAAATTGGTTGCAACTTTCAGCTGATGAATTATTTCAAAAATCCAAATTTATGCGCAAAACCATTTTTTACTTCCGCTATTACAACCTCAGTCTCAGAAGAACAAAACGTATATAAAATTCACGAAGTAGTGGTTTAGTCGAAGGGGTTTGATAAATGAATATGAAAGTTGAAAAGTAGGTTTCTCTTCTTTTGCTGCTATTAAATTACTTTTTTATCTTTGTATCTTTTGTTGTCATTTCTCTATTCCCATTATTGCCAAAAAAGGAAGCGAGTGGGGAAGGAAGAGTAAAGGAATTTGCCGAGCATCTTTGAAAAATTCACTTATGAACGGTGATGTTAATGATGTTGACGGGGAAATTGCAAGGCTTTCCAAAGGCATGTGTATACTTCTTTACAATATATGATGGCAAGTCTTCTATGAAAGGAAACCTCTTCTCGAAACACTACCGTATTATTGTTATTACGATCACCATGAACAGCTCTATCGCATTTTCTTCATTATTTCCCTCCTTTGAACCATTCATGAAGAATGGAGAGAAGGATTTTAGCAACAACGTGAATGGAAATCAAATTGAAACTTTCAGGAATGAAGTTATGTTTTTGCTGCTCATGTAATCGTAGAAAATACTCTGATGGGTTTTTATATCAAAGGTATAGGTTCAGCGAGGCTTCTTGAGATTCCAAGTGTCATGCAAAAGGATGGTTCTAGAAATGAGTAGAGAAAGGTACATAGATGAGGTAGTGGCGGTGAAAGGAAATTGTGATGTGAAGTGCGAATTATTATTATTACGATCATGATAATGTGATGACGATGCTGGTTCAATGCTCAAGTCACTTTCCTTTCCAATAATTCCCTGTTTTACATGTTATTATGAAACTGTCACTCTCATGTGGGGTTGATCTCTCACACAAGCCATCTCAAACTTTTGTGAGAGCGACAAGGGGGAGGAGTAGGAAGTGGTTTGGGGTCTGAATGATGGGAGTAAATAAAGTAGGCATATTATACTCTTTATTGGAAGAGCTTCGCTTATTTCACACTTTTGTTATTTGGATAAGAATGACGTGGGACAATGAGTTGTCACGTGGTAAACTTTTGCAACCGCAACAACAGTAGCTTAGTTCATTTCCGTCTCAAGTCAATGAGTTTGTTTTGCTGCTTTAGATCTCCGCGTTTGACTGGCTTCAGTTATTGGTTGGTGTCCAAATAATACGTAATAATGCGATCAGGGTAGTTACATCCTATTAATTATAATAATGTTTGAGCATTCAGCTATTTTTAGGCAAAAGAAAAATCACGTGGACTTTGTATTTTACTTTAGACTGTCAGCAAAGTCTGTAAATAATAGTACCATGGCTTTTGTGATGTAAGTTTTTAAAGCTCCGGATATTTTACAAAGTAATAATGATGTAATATGAATGCGGGTGATGAGATGGTGTGCTGATTAGTGCACTACATGACTCATGAGTCCTATGGCTAATGTAAGTTTATTACAGTTTGGTCATTTAATAGGAAACGCTTTTGGGAACTAAAATTATATTTTAGACTTTGAGTATTGAATTGAATAATATTACGTTTCTTTTTATTTTCATTAATATAAAATAAGAGGAGTAAAATCTGATAATCAGGTAATATTGCACATTCTGAAATTTATGTGCACTCAAAAGAGTTTTATGCTGACACTACCCGGTAAAAAAATAAATGAGACAATATGTTTATCAAAAAAGCGATAAAAGCCAGCCAAGGTTTATGATTATCTATTCCATTTCCCATTCCATTCTTTGTTTACCGTAACTGTCGTCATCACATCTTTAACCCTTGTCTAAGTATTTCTGCACCAGCTTCTATTTCATTGTCAACATTATTATCACCAGATCGAAAAAATATTTTCATTTATTACTTGAAGCCAGCAAGTGGTATCCTAAAATGATAAAACGAATGCTGCAATATGACATTAACTTAAAAATTATAGCAGTTTTTATGATCAAATGTAGAACAAAGTAAACCCACGAATAGAATATTTCTTTCCAGAAGATGTGCCGTCGTAGCAAACGCGATTACCAAAATAAACATAAATTTAAGAGAAAACGAGAGCTAGAGTGCATCATCATCCAATGCATTGTTATTATTACTCTTAATAAATTATCTATTGTCTCTTTTACTCTTTGTCCATGATCCACTCAATTTTTTATCGCAAAGGACACCATTCTCACTCACTACCATTCTGCTGATGATGACGGCAAAGATTATTTGCCATTAGACCAGAGACTAACGTATGATGACCAAAAGTTTTCTTTTTTATTAGTATTTTTCTGTAAATATAGACACGTTCTCGGATAAAGCAGAAATAAAACAGTTTAATCTCAAGCTTTACATCTAACGCTTCTGTATTTGCAAATAAATCTATTTCGATTTTCTTAGTTGTCGAAAACAATGCAACTCCAACACGAGCTTACAGTCAATGCACAATAAAAAATCTCCACGGAAAATAACTGGAAATTTTTTCCAAATGCGTGGAAAATGTAATGGTCAGGGAAAGTGGCAGTAGCCTGAAGTCAGGAGTTGCTTTATTTGCTGTGAAAGAGATGAAGAATGAATAGATGAGGGAATAGAGGATTTTGTATAACTGCACTGGATAGAATAATGTCCCCATTCATTCAAGACAAAGTCTAATTTTTTAGCAGGGTCTCTGTATCGAACATAAAAAGAAGGGTACCTGAAAGCCCGATAAAAGACACTACAGCCAAACAATACAAGAGAGATGAGAATGAGAGAAAAGCTAATAAAATACGACCGTGTTTGCTTTTTACGTAATAATATTGAAACGCTGCTGTTGTTGTTTTCTCGATAGATGAGATGAAGTGCAGAATTCTCAGTTTAATCCTTTTTCATGAAGCTAAAAAGGCCGAAGCCAAAGCCATCGTAATACAACACGTTTCTTTTTAATATCATTTGCAGCTTCTCCTCAGTCGTTAGCTAAAACAATACCTATTTTATTACTAGTAAATAATTCAGTAGTAAATTCGAAATTTGCAATAAATTCGAGTTGGATACAGACTAAAATGAAGGATTACCAGCTTTCTTCTGATTTTAAGTACGGGCTTCGTAATAAAATAGGAAAGTAAACTACAAAGTAGGATTTTACTGAGGTGATTCGGTTTTTTTCATTGGATTATTTAGGAGTTTATGACATCAGCGAAATATAACACAACATCCAAAACTTTTACGCCCCAAATTTAGCAGGTGTCAATAAATTGAAGAAAGCCTGCTTGTTTTCTCTGTTGATTCTTTTGTATAATTTGGCAGGGAGATGTATTGGCTGAATTATTTAATTAGGTCGTTTTCTGAGGCACTGGCGCTGCTATTTCAGCTCTTCTTCTGTCATTTATTGAAAGATCAAGTCAGAGTACAACAGAAATCCTGATACATTTCACATCAACAGTACGTCACTTTTTTGTAACAGTCAAACTTTTTGCATTATTGTTTTTGCAAAATCTTCTTTGATAAATTTAATGATGTACGTAAATGTAGTCTGTCGAAAATTTAGCGACAGACATACTTTAAAACATTTTGCAACTGTGAAGCTTGATTATGATTATATGAAAATAATGAGCATGCTTTGGCAAGAGTTGATCTTTGATTTTAAAGCTGGTGAAAGCTGTCTGAACAATCTTGTTTTACTAGACTGAATCAACAATTTTGTCTAGATATTTAAAAAGTATTAGATTACATCTGCCTAGCCTTGCGCAACCAAACCCAATTAAAGCCATTATTTTTCTTATTTCCTAATGTTTTCTATTCTCATTGCGTCACATAGCCTTTCGTCGTATAGTCAACATCCATCCAGAAAGGAGTAATTCTAATTGATACTATCAGAACATTCAAAGGAAAAAGCTTTTCTTTTCGTTGTCTCGATTTCATTATTTTCTTTATGTAACCATCCATATCTTATCGTCACCAAAAGTAATAAAACCTTTGTATGTGGGAAGAAGAGAAAGAAAAGTGGATTTAACTTTATTTTGTAACAACTCAAAGAATGAACTTTAAATTAGGAACAGTAGCAATGCTAAAAGGTCTAAGCAGGTCTACACTAAAAGGATGCTCTTATGTCGTCATTATTAAAATTTTTCTTGCTTCGCAAAAAGCTAGTAAAAAATTATGTGGATAATATGGTAGGAAATACACCAAAAAGGAAGAAAAAACTGGAAATAAATTGCTTCACTTTCTCTTTTCAATAGTGAATGTAGATGGGTAATTTAATCATTGAGGCTAAAATCTTGTTTCGTTCTTTTTCATTTCAGATAAAGTGACTTCCATTCTTCTGGTTGGATTGCTGTGAGTTGAACTGTGGATAAGATGGACCTTGTTTACTCAGTTTTTTGACATGAACCATTGGCAAAACAGCTAAAGCAGGAAGTAAAAGTAGAACCACTGCAGACAAAAAAGAAAATGCAAAAGAAAATCGCCAGATTGCCAACCAACCGGAAAGGAAAATTCACAGCAGTAGCAGGAACGACGCAATGATAAAATAAAAAAGATAATTTGAAAGTTCAGCTTAAGTTGCTTTCATTACCAATCCGCAATAGAAATACCATCATTTGTTTTATTATACACCTTCTTTTGATGACGATGGTGATCATGAGCCCCATTATTAGTTGGATTATGTTCAATGGAAGAAATATAATGGTAGATGACCGAGCCCTGGAGATAAGTAAAATAAATGAAAGAAGGAGGAGAAGGAAAAGGACACACTCTGTAGGAGTTTTTGATTGCTTCATTGCTGAAAAAGTGCTGCTGCCGCCTGTTTTTGTCTCTGACACAAAGAGTAAAAGAAAAGGGAAGTTAAAATGACGGTAAATTGAAAGTTTTCAAAACAAGAAAAAAGAAAAACACGATTGGGGCTTGCAAGCAAAATGCCCGAAACACAGCTTGAAAAAATCTGTTGAATAAAGAATCTACATGAGAAAGCTTACAATAATTAGGGGTGTACGTAGGTAGACACGTAGCTGAAGAAAACGAGAGAAAACAACACAGGATTATGTAGTGGGCTTGATTAGCTGGTAACATTAACCTACTGCCTACTCTGCTATTTCTGCTACTGTTTTGTAAAGGTGATTATCATCATCATTGCCATGTAATAATGATACGAGATCTATGTAGGACAATCGCAAATAACCGAATGACAGGAATGAAATCCACGATAAAAATCTACGCAGAGAAAAAGTCCAGAGAAATCCCACTGTTTCTGCCAATTTTGATAAGGAATTCGCACAAGTTTCCTTTTCTTTCTCCAAATTAATTCTCTTCCATTTGTGTTTCTTGTCAACGGTTGGATTATTGCTTCGAGGAAGCAAAAAAGCCGTTTTGTTATCAACATCTTTATCTAACCAAAACACATACGCAGTGAAACAATAGTTTAAGCAAGTATTGCTGTCTCATTGCCAAGCTATTGAATCCCTTTGGTTAGTTTTGGTATGATAGTGCAGAGTGAAAAGGACAAGACAGGATAGGATCATTATGATTTGAAGATCTCAAATTCTGATAAGAGCATTTCGCAATATTAGTAGTAATGATCTGCGTGGTCGTATTGCGTTGCTCACTTGAATGGTAGTTGGCTGGAGGCGTTTCTCCAGGGGACATGTTGACAAAGGAGTACGTGTCATGGTTTTGTTTATAAGCATAGCGTTTTGGTAAGATGTCATGCATCTGATCTCAGAATACCCCATTGTACCCAAATCGTTTTTTAGTTTGACTAAAACTGCAACGATGTGAATTTAAATCACCAAGGTTTGTGGTAATGCTGGTTTTAGCTGTTTTAGTTTTAGTACCCCTGTGTACTTCCGTTCTTACGTTGTCATGTTTTTAAATTTCCATACTCAAAAATTTTCTTGCGGAATTAGCCTGTTTTGAAGTAGATAAAAATACTTGAAATTCAACATTTCAACAAATGACTCATTAAAAATGTATTTTGTGTAATTTGCCAATTTTCTTCGTATTTCTACTTCAAAAAGATTAGTTTCCCTCTTGACAATTTAAATTGAGGCGATTAGAACTTCCCTCAGCCAAATTTTTAATACTTTCTCTCTGCATACACGCCAAAGCTCAGACTTCATTAATCCTGATTCATGTAACATGTTCTTGGTATTTAATATTTATGTAATAGCCACACTAAATCGAATTCTATTATTCCCTCTTTCCTTTCCTCTTCCTGTAAATAAACATTCGTAAACGTTACTAAAACATTGTTAGTTTAATCCGGGATTCTAAAACTTTCCGAAAACATTTAAATTCCTTGCACTAATCCTGTAGTTACAAGACTGACTGATTAAATTGCTAATTACCAATTCATGATTAAATTCCAAGAAAACACGAGTCAAGATAAGTTATTTGCTTGTTTATTAGTATATCAACACCTATATCAAAACTGTTCTTGTTTTTATCACTCACAAATATAATCTTGTTCGAATCCGACAATGCAATGATAAACCAAGATTAAGAGGAGAGCGTCAGTACAAGGCTCTAATGCGTCTCAAACCCATCCTGAATCCAATTTTGTTATTTTACCACCCAACCGAGTCAGATTTCCAACTTCTAATTTACATTTGCCCTTCTGTGCTAATTGGAGAACAAGGTCATTTTTAATTGTATTTTTAGATTAATTTTTAAACCTACCTGACTATGTGACTCTTGTAAATAGAATGTTCATAAATATTAAACATGAGACGAATCCTCCAAAGTACCTATTGATATTCTATGAAATACTATACAAAATCGAGTTTGTTGGTTCCCAAGCATCCAAAAATTGATCCTAGAAGGTCGAGTCATTTCTTTAGGCAAAAATTCCTATTTTCTTTTATAAGATTTGTTTTTGTTTCAAGGCCGTTTTCAAAGTCAGTCAGGTAGAAAAACTACAAAACTAGTTCCTTTTACTTTTTTACCGATAAATAATTCAGCATGTGCAAAAACCAACGCTAACAGCTGTATGATTTTGTCTATCCCCCTCACTTTCATTCATCTTAAAATCATTGAACAAGATAGAAACTAACGGTGTAAGTTCCTTTCATGTTTATTTACTGCGTCAAGTTCCCTTTTCAGCTAGGTTTCTCATCTCCTTTCAACTTAAATAGCCCTTTCAGTGCCGAGATTGCTTTTAAGGTTATTTTCCACTACTTTTACTGCTTCTTTCAAGTCTTCCCAACAAGTGTGCAACTTGTGGAACAACGCTCTCCTTTCTTCACAACGTCGATTTTGTTTATTGTTTGAAGCTAGAAAAGTTTCTTTTTCTCACATCATCTTCTGTTTTGCTTTATAGGTATAAGTGAAAGTTGAAAGAGAGTCTCTCTTGTATGAGCTTTGTCTTCAATTTTCTCTTTCCTGTTCCAGGGAAGGAAGCCAAAAAAAGATTCTCTCTACACTTTACATTCAAGAAACTCTAGAAGGGTGATTGTTATTCCATCAGTTAGGACGGTTTTAAGTTTCTATAGTTGTCCATTTTCTTTCCTTCCTGTTTCACTTTCTCCCCTTTTCATGAGAAACTATTGAAAGTGTACACTTTAAAAANCCCTTTTCATGAGAAACTATTGAAAGTGTACACTTTTAAAAAACTCTCTTATTATAAACAAAGACTAGACGGGTATTATTGATGTGGTTGAGGAATCTTTCACTCATTCATTTCCTGCCTAGCTTCTTTGGCTAGAATTTGTGTAAATCCAGCAAAATCAGCATTGTCTTTGACGGGGTAATAGGGTAAAGAAGCTTTAAATTGTTTGATAAAATTGGTCCGAGGATTCCTATAGCAGTCTTTAGGAATTCCATCTCTGGGAGTGAAAAGGCAAATGTACGACAAAATTATGATGACGAATAGTAAAAATTAAGCATCGAAAATGAAAGAAAATTTGTATGATTTTTAATTCTGGATCAGACTTTAATAATTGCAATGTTTTTATTCATTTATGCTTGTGTGCACCTTTATGTTTTTCTTTTTCAAGGACTAACAGAAAAATCATTATAATAATAAGCAATTCTTGCGCAGTAAACTTCTATGAACTTGTAACTTTTTGTTATGTCAAGTTTAGCTTTGAAAACGATTGTCATTAGTTAAAAATGTTTTTAAAATTTGTCAGTAAGTTTTCAAGAGAAAAGTATTGCACAACACCTTATTCTTTGAATTTGTAGCCAGTTTTTTAGTAGGAAAAACAAGTAATTGCATGGCTCATAAAATCTCAGTTGCTTGATCACGTCCTGGCATCATTCTAACAATGTTGTAGTTGAAAATATTCATGGAGAGTTTTTTCTTTCAATATTTTTTTGTAAATTTGTCACAATCGTGGTAATATAAAGGTCCCTTAGGCTATGTACTAGGTGCGTAGGCTTTGGTACATACTTTGGTTAGATTTCGGCAATTGCATCAGTTTTCATCTTCTCACTTTCTCCTTCTCCAACTTGGTGTAAGTTTTCCTGTGGAATTTGATAATTAAATGTTTTAAAGGGTGGTCCTCCATCTTGTAATTAGTTAGAATGGGAAAGTACTATTTACTTTCTACTAAATGTAGAAAGTAAAAATTATTAAAATGTGAAATATAGAGGAATGCAAGACCAGACCCCATACAATGAATAGCTCAAAGCTGTTTCTCAAGTTTTGTACATAGTTATGTTGTTTGCTACTTCATGATGATGGTGAAAGTGACGTAAGATGATACGTCAGGCAGTACGTTAGATAAACAAAAATAATGACGGCAAAAATTGTGCAAGAAATATCATTGATAATTAATTTTTAGAAAAATGCAAAATATTTTCCTCTTCTGCAATAATTATTTATTCATTAATTAAAAATTGCAAAAACTTCTTGGAATCTTGGAAAAATATGTTTTAGATTTTAAAATTAGCGTCTTTATGTAGAAAAAGTTTTTTATACAAACTAAACTGAAATGGATAACTATTTTGACGTTGAGTCAAACCCTGGTTCATTATTAATAATTATGCTATTTCTTTGTAAACTTTGCATTTTTCAAAGTTTTTCCTATTTCATAGTTGTTGTGCAAAATTGTTTGAAAAGAAAGGGAAAATAACAAGAAGTGGGGATCGCTGATAGCAAGAGCGCAACTACAAAACTTACATGATAAAAATAAATAAATATTAATTAAAACGAAGATGTGAGGCGAGGTTCTGGAACTATCCACCTATCTTTCTCGCATTCTCCTTGAAATTTTCCAAAAATATGGAAGAAGAAAGCACTGAATAGTTATTTTAAGTTATTCTCCTCCTCAAGCCAAAACCGGAGATTGAAACGGAACGTAGGAAAGGAGGTGATAAGAATTGTCCTTAAAGTTTATCTCGTAGGAAAAGTAGAGGAAGCAACAGCGTTTCAATTTATTAATTCTTTTTGGCGATATCAAGCTTTTTGCTCATTATTGTCTACATAATTTTCATCAGAACTTTTCCTTATTTTCCCAATCATTAAAGTTCTTTTAAAACAAATAGGTACTAGTTTTTTTTTGGAAAACCCTTTCAATTTCCATACCACATACACGGAGATTGAAGATGTCCGTTTAGAGAATTTTTGTGGTAAAATAAGAAAACACTTGAATAATATGTGTACAAAGGGTTTTCCTTCTTTCTTCCTATTTTTTAATCCCGCGCTGCCTCTCCTGAAACTCATTATTAGTTTTATTAGCAGCGGAAAGAGTAAAAGTGAAAGGAAAGGAGAAGAGAGAATGAGCAAAGTAGTGCATAATTTGCATAGTTATTGTTTTGTTAAGGAAAGGAACTTGGAATACTCCCGCGAGGCAATTTTTGGCAAATGCAAGAGAAAATGAAGGGAATGGTTCTCTGTGAATTGTGATGGGAATGATGATGATGATGCCAACACGGTTAAGAAAACTCTACAAAATATGCAAAGACTTATCTTGTGTAGTGGGCATGTATTTTTTGAATAGTAGTGATTATGACTTTGATGAAGGCGATGATTATTAAAATAAAAGCAATCAGAGTTTTCTAACAACAGTAGCAGAAAAGATTTTTACTTGTGTAGGAGAAAACGTTTTTTTCTCGGGTGTGCATGTTTTCCCATGTGAAATTTTAAAGAAGGAACAAGAAGATAAAATGAAACGTACCTAAAACATTAAGCCTATTTTGGTCCAATTCGGGATGGAACTCTGCCTTGATAATTATATTTTCCAGGAAATCTAATTAAGTTATAATTCGGCAAGGGAGAACTACATAGAAATCAAAGAAATAAAGAACGAAAGGAACAGAGCGGTGTAAAAGGATGAAAATGATGATTAAAATGATTATGAAAAAGAAGACAAACAAAATCCACGTTTACTTTCACATTTGATATTTTCCAAAGAATTAAAAACAAAAAAGAATGAGCTTTCATATGATTTCTTTTTATTCAAAACGATTAACAAATGTAATGAGTATGATGACCCCAGTTTCACTTTACTTTTGCTAAAGAAATTAACGAAATTCAAAATTTTGTGCTTTTGCTATATAGACTTTCATCATTATTTCAAATTTTGTTCAGGAAATTCAAGCAGAGGATATAAAGGATTAAATATCAATTAAAATAACTAGCAGGACAGACGCAATAAAACACAAAGAGATGTATATAACAAACTGAGAAAACAGGATTACTAAACCAGAAGATTAAAAACCAAATTAAAAGAGCAATTTCGATATTTATTCGTAAAAACTCTGCCAAATAAAATGTCAAGCATATACTCTAGAAAACAGCCACCTATTTATAATTATAATTATATTAGAACTTTTGAAATCACTCTTTTTGCATGACAATCTAAAAATTATGCAGAATATAAGTACTATAGCCTCCAGAGAATGCTTTGGTTTGTATATCCCAAATGAAATTATTAATAAGACTCTATACACGCATCGTTAAAAATATGCATTTAAACGTAAACATTTATATTCATTCATATATAGCTAAGCTTAAAAACATATTTAGTACTTTTTAAAGAAAAACAAGGCATAAATGAATACATTAAAATGATTATTTAGACCAATCCCCGAGCCATTAGTCTAAATAATCATTTTTTGTCAAAGAAAAAAAAAACAAAAAAGCTTTCCAAATAAATGATTTAAGAAGATTAAAAGGGCGGGTTGTGATTACGATGGATGATGTTGTGGTAAAACATACTATATTTAATAATGTCAAGTGTGTAAAAATAATGACTAAAGCATAAAAATAGTTTTACATCATTACTCAATAATCTTAGCACAAGGATGTTCCAGCAAAACCACAAACGAATTTCCCTCAGATAAAAATATTTAACTTAATCTTCGAAATCAATCCCAGAAAAAATGAATGTATATTTTGGAATAAAGTAATAATTGTCAACAGATGCATTGTTATATTCTACTTAGAACGGAAGTGTGGGTGGCCTTTGCTGGATTCGGGTGATTGTTTTTGGATTAAACTTAAAAGATATTGTCAAAGTAATTGTTCAAGTGTAGTAGGAGATTGTATAGCGTTTAGTTAGAATGCTTAAAGCATAAAACCGCTTATAATCACTTATAAGAAAAATATTTTTAATAAATAGGAAAACCAGATACGGCGGTTGTAGTATAAACGGCAATAGCAGTATATAGTAGCCGTTACTGTAGAGTTTTCAATTGTTTTACTTACAGTCGATTGTCAACTTTAGAAAGGATAATATCAAAATTTCTAAGGATGGCCTTAGACTTAACTATATAAAATTGCTCCAAATTACTATCACGTATCAATTCAAAATCCTTTTCTACGAAAATGGTGAAAGGAGAATTTGATATTTTATATATCGCAAAGCCCACGCATTTTGTTAAAGGTTGTTAGTTATAAAGTCAATGTAAGTGTAGTGGTGGGGTGTAGTGGGTGTGTGAGTAAGGAAGCGACAGTTTACTGTGAAGATCTCTACTTAATTAGTCTGATTGACAATTTTTGCAGTTGTTTATTAGGCGACACTAATTTTTGAAGGTATGACAAAAATATGTCATAAAATTAATTGATTAATTACTACTATGGACTATGTGAACTTTTTATACAAAACTTTTCACTGTACCTAATTTAAGAAAACAAGGGATATATAGCTAAAACAAAACTGTTATAGTTATAATGGACTTTTACTAACCCGTTTGAATCAAACTGTGATTATTATTAAAAGAATTATAAAATTTGAAGAAGTCTATTTCCATCGATTAGAACGCTAGAAAAAACAATTATGATAATCCTCCATGCGGAGAGGACATTTTCTTACAACTATTATAACGATAAGTGATTACTAGTTGGTGCAATTACACTTTTAAAAATAGATTAGAGATATTAGAGAATATATGAATAATGCAATTACATTAATTAGGTTCTATTTCAATTTAAATGGGTAAAGTGAGAAGCAAGCAACAGGTTAGTGAAAAACTACTTGTGAAACACTAAAAGTAACACAAGATTTTTCATAATCAAGGTAAAGAGTGGGTGGATACGACTTGAGTAATTTTATTCAATTTCTATAATGACGAATTTTCACTGGATTATTAATAACGTAATTATAAAGTGATCTATGAAGTTTGCAAATGAAGTTGTGTGTAATGAAGAAATTTTTAATATTAGTTTCAATTTTGTATAATAAATAGCAAAAGTTAGGTGTTTGCTTAAGTGCGTGTCAACTTTCATGTTTCATTAAGGTAGATTCAAATATATTAGCAATGTGTGACCTTTCTTGACAGCTTTACGTGCATATTTATGAACTTGCTCGCACCCACACGGTAGTGTAATTATTTTCGTAGTTTTCTTATGAAAAGAAATGTCTTTGTATAAAGTTTAATGAAGTTTTCTATTAGGAATGAAAAAGGAGAAATACCGTGAACTTTGAACTATGTTTTATAAATGCCAGAGACTTAATTATTGGAAGTTTTAAGTGAATAAAATAAAGAAGCTTGAATTGTATTTTTAAAGAATCAAGTATATACTTCCGGACTACCAAAATTTAATTAAAAAGAGATTTTAAAGATGTTGATGTATTATAAACCTGTTGCTAGTACGTTTAC
>JAANSO010001244.1:0-18362 GCA_036507315.1 Lepidocyrtus fimetarius | reverse complement strand
AGGCTGATACTCTTAAATATATAGGATCCGGAGCCAATTATGTTAATACTGTAAAATCCGGATGATATTATGCTTAAATATATAGGATCCGGAGGTAATTAAGTTAAAACTGTAAAATCCGGAGGATGTTACGTTAAAATATTTAAGATCAGGAGGTAATTAGGGTGTAAATGAGTAATTAGATGATATGTTAAAATATAAAAGATCCGGAGAATGATATGTTTAAATATATAAGATCCGGAGTATGTAAATTTGTTTTTTGATGAGTTTTTAGTGATATTAAACATTGGATTGTTTATTTGTGAAGCAAATGTGTTATTGAATAAAATACCGCTGTTTTCAATGATCATTTTGACTTATTCAGAGATTTTTTTATTCATTCATTGATCTGTTTTCCCGTATGTAAATTAGTGCTAATTGAATGCGAAGCGTGCGTGCTCACTAGTTTATCTAAATTTTTGTGCACACATTATCTTCAATTGTATAACATTTGTATTACATTTGCGCTATGTGTGAATCTGAGTTTTCCTTACAATAAATCAAATCAAATCAAATCAAAACCATAAATAATCCAGGAGCATTTAAACACACATGTTCCAATTCTAATGTGAATATCTTTTTCGATGATCTATATGAACACAAAGTTATCAAAAATAATTAAAACATTTTTACAACAGTGCACATGTACACAAATTCACTAAATCAATCTTTGTCTTTGCAATATTTGAGTCTGGGATTTTTGCCATTTCCATTTTCAATATCATTCCCATCACCACCACACTATATAACTTCATTGACGTGTGGCCAAAACATTCGTTAATTTTTTCTTGTCAATTGCAAACGAAGCAAAGAAGTTGTTGTTTTTCTCAACATCATCAATTGCATCATTTTCTTTACATCTTATTGAGAAAAGGATGCGCTTTGAAGACGTCGTTATATTCGATGGGAGGGAAAGGGGGTTCATAAAACACGTAATTGATATTGATGACGGGCTCCTTGTTCCTTTGCAAACGAAAGAGTTGGAAACAAAATCCGTTACGAGTTTATGGAAAATAAATAATCCATTTTCCACATTTGAATTAGCAAGAAAAAGATCACATCGTACTTCAAAACAAATCAAAGCATTCCACTTAGTTTTTAAATATTCATTTTATCTAAATTGCTCTATAAATATTAGAAAGTTGAACGAGATAAAGTGAAGATGTGTAAATCGATTTTTGTAGTAAAAATGTTGTAAAAACAGTAAAAAAAGAACTTTGTTTTGATTGCTTAATGCTAAATATAAATTTGTGAGGATGGAAATTGGTAATATCATCCGGAAAACAAATATTTTAAACTTCCCCATTTTCACTTGTTTACTAAAAGTGTTTTCAATTGGAAATTGAATTTTGTATCGGTTTCCACTCTCATTTTAAAATATCTTATGTGATGTGTTGTCAATGAAAATGGAGTTTTTTACAACATTTTGAGGTTTTTTTAGTATCTCATAAAAACCCGATACAGACATAATATATTGGCACAAGATAAGATTGCGGGGTTACAAACAGGATCAGAAAACCCTGTGTTAATTCCTGTTTGTAATCCAATGTGACTCTAATATCTTGTAAAATAAAATATACTGGCTTGATGACATCTTTCCTAGTATTTTCCCTCGTAAAATACAACGGTTGGAGTAAATAAGAATTGGTAGACGTTTTCATTAGGTCCCTTATTGGCAAATGGAAATCCATTTTGATTTTTTAACATCTTAAATCTTATATGAAGGGCATGGTATGTATATGACATGACAAAATAGTCAATTGCTTCACTAACTCAGTAAGTGGGGAACTGAGTTTTTGCCAACAAACAAAATCGCGGATCGCTTAGAAGAAAAGAACAGAAACAAGGCAAATGTTTCATTCGTCAGTCATTCAGCTACTCATTCACTGTTCACTTCAATCTCTTTCCATTTTTATACCCTTTGGATGGAACAAATGACAAACCTGATTTAAATACTTTTTTTAAGACAACATTGTTATGCTGTAAAAATGCTCTATGCCAACAGTAAAATTCCGTTATGACAACTTTGCTGTAGACAAGTTCATTTTTTCTATAGTTTGTTAGAGTTTGACAGTATTCCATAATGCAAAATTTTGAACGGAAAGCAATAGAAAAAATAAAAACCGGCAAGGGATGCAAAAAGGAAATAAGTTTACGCAAAAAATAGCGTTTGGATAATTTGGAAGATTCGGATGATAGAAAAACAAATGAACAAGTTTTTTTTATAAAAAAGACTGATGATCTTACTTGTTTTTCTTACTGAAGACTGCAATTGATGATGACAAGGGTGGTAATAGTGGTGATGTTAAGAAATTAGGGGGAAAGAGAAAAAAATGAATGTTTTTACAGTGTTGGTCGTTTGCTGGCTGTCAATTTATCTTGACATTTCGAACATGCTCTGGTATCGTACCTTCGGCATTCACACAATACATTAAGATGTTGGATCAACAACGGACAAGTTTTTCAAGATTACCAATGCTGATTTTTAGCACTAGGCTCAGAAATTACCTAAATAATTATTTGCCTTGCTTCTTGTTGGAGTTTTAATGAAAACAGGTGATTATAAGTTCATGACATGAGTTAAAATTCCACTTTTCGCTATCGACTCATCATCACGATTTTAAAAAAAACCACTCGATCAAGTTTCGTTAGGTACATAAAGGCACGAGGGAGCCCTTTTTGTAATTTCTGATTTAAATCCAATTTGAAAATGTTCATTAGCGTAAAATCGCAAAAACTTTCCCGCTATTCTTTCTGATCAATGCCAAAAAGTTTAAAAAATTAATTGAAAAGAAATTAAGTAAAGCGGTGGGTGGGATATAATTATAATTAGATATCGTTTTAAAACTCGGGGATTTATTACATTTTCCCCTTGTACCGTCTAACATTTAAAAATGATGATGAGCAAGCCAGGAAAAATTTAAAAACAGTATATTTATAAACAAAAAGTTTTTTTCTAAAATAAATATTGATGCTTGAGTAGAGAATAAAGTGAGGAAGGGAATGAGAGAGAAGATAATTTATATTTTTAAAACCACTGCAAAAAATATCGAAATTCTCAGCGAATTACGTATTTCTGCAAGATAAAAACAAATATCATCATCATTATCACCAAAAAAACAAGAAAAAATATAAAGAACAAGGAAACAGCTTAGATTATAAGGTTTTTTTTATTATTTAAACAAATCGTTTTGTATCACTTGAGTTTTATTTTAGATTATTAGATTAATATTTAAACACACTGAAGAGGAAAACACAAACAATTAAGAGGGGGTAAAGTTGATTTAAGAAAAATTGAGTTGGCTGGCTCATGTTTAAAAATTATTGTAATGAAATTTACTAATAGGTTGAAACGTTATCAGCCAAAAAAATAGATAAATCTTTGATCGTCATTATTATCGCAAAAACTACTTTAATAGCATCCCACACACTCACAGAGAGTGAGCTTTCGACTTTAAATAAATTTATTGTTTAAATTAATAATAACGTTTAACTCTTAATAATAATAAATGTAATAATTCATGGGAATTGAAGGAAGACGAGTTTATGGGTTGATTTAATGATATGAAAGGTTTATTAAATTAATTTCTTTTTAAAAATTTTTCTGTGAGAAGATTGTAACCGATTTTAAAACCTATTATTGAAGCAATAAAGCGTTAAATCGTTGTGCTAAAAAACCTTTCCAAAAAGTCAATAATTTTAATCATAATGGATCGACTCATGTGAACTAATTCCGATTTGTTCCACTTATCTTAAATTTCTTGAAAATTGTCTCGCTCTTTTTTAAATTTTGTGCGCACAAAAATTCAAACATTTTTTAAACAGCATACCTTTCAAATTCCAAATTGAAGATCAATCCTGTTTTTATTTTTTATCAAAACAAAAAATAAATTTGCTTCCTTTTTATTTACCTGTCGCTCACCCGTGGCAATCTCCTTTAAAATTTGGATGGTATGGCCCTATAACCGTTGTGAATTTTTGCATCCTTTTTATAATTCACCCTATTACAATGCATATTGTAAATCTTATACTCTTTTTTTAACTTTTGCTCGTCCGTGTGCTATTTTAATTTTGTTAGGTGATGCATAACATACACAGGAGTTTTTAAAACACTATAAATTTAAATGATAATACCCTGATGACTATAATAACAATAAAATCGTTGCAAATTGAAGAATGTGCTAGACATAGGGAGAACTCTCTTTTTTTCTGTACACATCTATACATGAAACCATGCGTGTAAATATTTTTTTCGAATACGTCTCTGCCAAAGATTCAAGTACGAGCAGAATACCATGCAATGTCCTAATTAATTATAAACCACTCTTATAAAAACATGACCGTATGTGCTTTTGTATTGTCCTTTCGTATTTTTACATTTGCATTTCATTTGCTTACTGAATGGGTGCGTTTTCAAATATAAAAAATCAAGTAGGATTGCCAATATTGTTAAAAATATTTCTTTAATGAGTTTGTAAAACAAATTTTTAAATTGTTTAACGATTGAGTAATTATCGAGTTTCAAAAGTACGCATATTTTCTGTGTGTTTGAAGCTTGAGTAATTTATCATTGAGAACGTGTTACGAGTAAAAAAATTGTTAATTTCCACTACTCTACGCCTACCAACCACCCTCTCTTAAAAGTGTCTTTTTCTTAAAATCATTATCAGCAACGTAGCAATCTTTAAAGTATGTTTGCATTTAATATTCCAGCGATGGCTTGGCATGATAAGAATTTACTATAAATTTAAAATTAATTTAATATTATTAATTTTTATAAAAAAACTTTAATTGGATTCAATTTATATTTTTAAAAAAAGGTCAAAAACGAATACAATCTGCATTCCCTTGCAAGTAAAAAATTCAGTTAATTGATAAAAACGCATTTTTAAACAATGGATTTATATTTGTTAGTTGTATGAAAAAAGCATTGAATAAATTTCGTAACGTATTGGCATCACTGCCTGTTTGAGATTTAATTTCTAGAAGAATTGACGAGGTTTTTCACAACACCGGAAATTCTGAATGATTGTCCTCCCAGGGAGTAGTCTCTACAAAGCTGTACATTGCCAGCTTGAACGTCAAATCATTTTCAATGAGCTAACAAACCAATAAACATTGAATGATGAAATGGGCAGCGCAATCATCATCCTCACTTATCACCATCTGTCAAAATGAATAAAACAGTCGAATGGAAAAAATCTATTCAAACGCTGATTCTTTATTGAACGTTGTTGCCCAAGCGCATTTAAGCCAAGGGAAAATCTATCCATCTATATTTCCCCAAGTTAAAACTTTGTTGTTTTCTAATTTTGAACCTGCTGTACTCTTTTTGTTTCGATTTTTTTCAATTGATGTTGGGAACCAGCAGGAGGAAATCTACACAATGACTGAGAGTGAACAACACTGCTCCACATTTATTATCGCCAATGTTCCCTAATTACAACATTTATACTTATTTATCGAGATTGGGAATCGTTTATTGCCTCACAGCAGTAGCATGAGATTCCAACAGTAGCGAAAATACAAAAGTTTTCATCTTATTAACTTGCTACTCTATGGTAGCTAAACAATATTGTTTACTATTAAACAAGTGCAGTTTATAAAAATATTTTACTGGTCCATCAACATCATCCTTTCTCTCGTTTTGACTAGCTGATATGAACAATGTTGGATTTGGATTGTATCCGGCTTTGATTGATCAACCAATTTTCAAGTACAGTAGTAATAACAAAATCGCGCCATATGCCTTCAAAACTTTTAGCTACTGACTTTTGTTGCCTAATTGTGATTTTCTAAATCAATCTATTTTTTCCCACATGAGAAGTACATCTTAACTGTCTTGTAACAAAGTAGTAAAATTGATTACTCAGATTTGCTTACGGCTGTCAGTGTAATCATTGTATGAAGATAATTACAATTCCAATCTTGAATGTCAGTCTTTACTTATTCCTTTCTCTTTGGCCAGTGGCCACTTTGCTTTGTTTTTAAACTCCACATTCCTTAACTCCGTCGTCGTTCATTCCACAGCAAAAAACGTTAAAACAGAAGAAATCCATCTAAAATAGTTGTTTTCTGGTGGTATATATATGTAGAAAAACTAATAAATGCATGATCATGTCATCCCATCATGTCCCGTGCTTGCTCTTCTATAAAAACTAAATCATTTGCCTTAATATTAGTTTTGCCGACGGATCTCATCCCGACTAGGAGACTAGGCTGGCCTACTAACTGTCTTGTAATAATCAACTTGATGTTCATCAACGTTATCATGGCATGTTTTAATAACCCACGATTATTGGCACCAAATCCCACCAGTATAATTCCTCGTCGTCATCCTCTCTCAATTCTTTCATTAACTTTAAAAAATCCTCTTTCACTCATTCACTCTCTTTGCATTCCAATCCGCTTCCCTTTCACATCATCATCCCCCATTACAATCATCATTATTATGATTATTATTGCTCTATTATCAGTTTTTATTTTGTGATATTGGTCGGCAACATAAAGTCGGCATCTATTCTATCCCTCTCCTTCTAATCTCAATTTCTCAAGTGTCTCAACAACTCCAGGCTGAACACTAAACCATTATATTTGCCATTCCACATGGCACTTCGCCGTCGTCATGCCTAAAATGATATATAGATTGAAGGTCTGCTAATAATTATAATAATGGTGGTAGCAGCAATAAAAATAATAGTCTTCTCTCCCTCACCCGTTTTAATCCTTCTTCTAGAGGAATATTCTTGAAAGAATGACAAAGATTTTTAAAGGCGTTAGACACACTCAGAGGGAATTAAGGAATTTGAATTTATTTTACTTGAACCACGCACTCACTACTCCTGTATTTATTTATTTTTTGCAAGAGCGAGTGAAGCAAATCCAAATGGATTAGAATTTGACGGTAGGTACGAAATAATGTATTTTGTGTTTAACTACAAAAGAATCAGCAATAATCATAATAACCCTTCTTCTAAGAATCATGCCGATTGTGATGATGTTGATGAACATGATTGTCATTATTGCACGCTTTGAAGAGAAGTCAATGAAATGGGCCGTGTTTTTATTGGAGGACATATGGAAGCTTAAAGAAGGGGGAGTTCTCTGACTCGAAAAGACAATACAGAGAGTGGAGGTATTCAATATAGGGAAAACGGGAGATAGACACCATCATCATTATTATTACGATCTACTTGAGCGCCGTTTTACTAGAGACATGATAATCAGGTAGCGGAGGATTGATGATGCATGACAAATGTGCTGATGGTGGATTTGTTCCTATTATCTGAGACGTCACAAGAAAACAGAGCGTTTTCAACATTCTTATTATTATTATTGCTCTTTTCTGTATGCCGTTCTCGTACACTCGTACGATTCACATTTAAAACCGTGCTGGTGGTGATGTTTGCTCAATAAAATGTAATGAGGATTTTTAAGGTAAACAAAACATAAAGAAAATGGTTTCGCTGATGCGTTTTTGAAAGACGATTTTAAATTTTCTGGGCTGTCCTTCCTTACACTATCCCCTTTTCCTTGTTGATAGGATCGGATAGCGGTTGAAGATGATTTTGATGGCTCTGCCGGTTGAGCTTTAATAAAGACATCGTCTTCAACTTCTCTTTAAACGAAGCAGAACTGATTTTATTGCCACTGAATGACTAACTCAGATGAAATGAAGTCAATGAGTGAGGAAAAAAGAAGGAGGGATGAAGAGAGTCGTAGTATATTTATTACTCAAGAAGAGAAGAGAGTAATAACACTTTATTTGTTTTCGGTTAACAGGACACACGTAATATATAAATGAACAATTCTAATAATGGCTCGCAATTCCTCTCAAATGAACAATGAAACATCTCAAAGCCATATGGAGAGGAATTATTGCAAAAAGTCTTTCTCTTATTTATGGACAATATTGAATAGAACAGAGAAAATAAGCTCAAGCTATTATTTGAAGAAAATCTAGTGTGGTGATGATGAGGAAATGAATTGAGGGGATGCCCTGATTGAGCAACGTTATTTTTGCTTTCTCCCTGCATTAGCAGATGATCCAAAAAATGAGTGAAAACGTGCTCCTGCATCTCCATCTAAAGAGAGAAATTAAGAGGAGGAAAATGGAAATCATAAAGTAAACATAAATAAATTACGTCAGTTAGTTCAGAGAATTTCCTTTTCACCCAACCATAAATAATGCAATGAAAGGAAAACTTTGGCATTCCAAAAGATGATGGTAGTAGAGAGTACGTATTAATTCCCACTCTGATTCCCTTTGATAATTCAACAAGGGGAAAACATCCGACTCTTCTTTTCCAGTAAATGGGCCCAGTATTAAATAAAATTCAGACAGAGCCGCACAATAGACTATGGTGTAGTGGCCATGCTCGTTAAAGGTCAGTAAATAAGTGATGCCATTAATAATAAACGCAATAATCATACAATTCCGTACAAATTGGAGAAAATCGAATCTTTGAAAAAGTCCATTTATGGAATGGATGATGCTATAGTGTTTGATGTATGATGACAGAATTCTACGGCAAAAGCCTTCCATTTTTAATAATTTTATCATTTCATTCAGAAACCAAGTTGAACATTTCTGTATTACTTTCTGTTATGATAACCATTAAAGTCGAGCATATTGAAACAACTTTCAAGATGAATATTAAAGGTAAAAGAAAGTTATGAAGTTTTTGTGACAATTTTAGTGATAAATTGTAAAATTTATCTTTTAAAATTGAATACGTTTTACCAGCAAGATAGTTTTTTATTCCAGAAATGCATATTTATTATTCATTTCTTGAAACTAGCATTTATTACCCACAATAATCATAATCATTTAATGAACAATGATAATTGAGGAATATTTTGAACTGTGGTTGGTGTAATGCATATGCAATATTGAAAATAATTTTTAAAAAGGAAGATTATAAGCATTCTGTACATTAATAATGTCTTAAAGGGGTGAAAAATAACAATTGAGCAACAAGTTGGACATGAAAGTAAGAAAAGTAGTAAACGTGATAATGACTAGGATGTTATTGCCGGAATTTGAAATAGGTAATAATAATAACAGAATGGGACGAAACTGCTGCTGCTCATTTTGCTTTTCTTAAAGCAATAACATTTGACATTATGGCCACCATAAGTTATACATTTACATGGAAAAGGTGCACCTTCAATAAAAAAAACTATGATTACTTCCCATAAAAACTTCATACACCTCCAAATTGATATAGTCTTCTCAAACAAAAGATATTTTTAATAATTATACACTGAAAAGGATTTCCTCCAGACTTCAATCAGGTAAATCCATACACTACAGAAATAATTAAGAACTTTTTCACGAAGTGCATTGACGAGCTAAAAACTCTGGAGGGTAAAAAAAGAACATTTTTAGGGGGAAGTTTTACCTGTTGATTGGCTACGATTTTCCCGACAGTCTCACAGTATAATGCTTCCTCCCTCGTTTTTTAACGCGTTGCTGCTAAAAAAAGTTATTGTCATGGTTGTAAGCACCAAAACCTCACTACTTTATTGCGTTTTTCATTTTATTTGAACGAAATCGAACACTTCATTTCCTATCGCCATTATTCAAAAATCACTCATCCTTATCAACATCAACTTATCTGGAAAAGGCTAAAAAAAACTTACATAAGTTACAATACGTTTATTATTTAGGCAGAAACTAAAATTTTTCATATTTTCTGAATCACAATAAGCAATGAAATGTGAAATGAATGGAAATTACTCATTATTATCATCATTGAGCTCAGCAGGGCCGCCCATCTAACCTGCCCGTTAGAAAATCCCTTAAGAATGGTTTTTCTTACGTAATCCCTTTTTCAAAATGCAAAAGGCCACTTTGTTCAATAAAAGCAGGTGGTAGCATTTCCTTTTTCAAGACTTGTTTCTACTTTTAAATTCGTTTTAAAGTTTTTAATCTAAAAAGTCATTTCTACCAAAAATATTTTTTAATATTTCTCCACATTATTTGACATTTTCGACGTTAAAAAACAAAGGAAAATGAGACAAGAAAAAAACAGCTTGAGTTCTCCATCCACTTTTTAAACGACATGGCATAATAATATGAAAATAGCCATACATGAATAGTTTTACGCATTTTTCTATTATTGAATTGCTACTCCCTCTCACTGTCACTCCTAAAAAAGGGTTAGTTTTTATCTTTTAAATCTTGATCAAATCAGTTGGAAAAATCAGTCTATTTTTTCCTACTAGTTTGATCAGGAATAATAGATTTGACTTTGTTAGGTTGAATATTTTTGTATCTAAATGACTCAAACACCCGCTCCAGGACGGAAATCCTGTGCAATAACTTTAAAAAACAAAAGCGATATGCTTCCACCACCACGGCTACCATCACTAGAAAATAATTTAGGCAATAATGATAATAGAAAAGCAATATAAAAAGTGTAACCGTTGCTATTCTTTACAATGCTGTATAAAATATCACCTAAAACAAGAATTAAAAGCGTAGATATATTTTTAATAATAATGGCAAGCAATAACCAATTGTTTCCATACACTCTGTCGTTGTTTTAAACCCACCGGTGTGAGTCAATAAAAGAATTTAAAATCTAAAATTCAATTGGGGAATGATAAGGACAGAGTTTTACCATTTTATGCACATGATAGAGAAAAAAGACAAGTGAAACACAGCATCAATCCATTACCGGTTTCATTAGTTTTCAAATCGAGTTTTCCCCTTTAATGCGCCGTAGTCATTCTGTTGGACTTGTTTGATTTTTCATGCGGAAATGAAAATAGCAATCAGCTTTACTCATTTTTTGTATATAATAACATACATCCGGTATAGATTTCAGATTATAATGAAGCAGTTTTTGGAATTTATTAGTTTGAAGCAAAAAAGGTTATTTTATTGATGACGGTGATTGATGTAAACCTGCTTGTACGCTTTTACAAATGTTTTATTTCCATGCCATGCCTTTCTTATATGCACTTATGTTTTGTGATTATTTAATTATTATAATTTATTATTGTGCCAAGTTTGTTAACGTCAGAGAAATTATATGGCTTATTTTTGGTTTATTTTTCTCTCCGGGTGTTGAAGGAAAAGAAGGGTCCGGTGGCAGTTTACCCCCATCGTATCGATGTGAGGAGACAGGTGCTGAAGAAAGAATTGCGCATATACTTTCAGAGGCGAATCACGCTCTACATCGTAGCCACGGTCTCAACAATTCAATTGGCAATCATGACTCCATCTGTGATGAGAACACTGGGAGCAAGTCCCCATCCAGTGCTGGCAACAACAACAATCTATGCAGTAACAACAACAACCTCAATAATAATAATAACGGTCAATGTGGTGGACCTTCCTCTCCTTCCGGTTCATCTGGCCGGGGTGGGGACCGAAGGCCAAGGAAATATGAGAATGATGACATACCTCAAGAACAAGTTGCTAGGATATATCAAGAGGAACTAGCAAAACTTGTTGGGCTAAGGCTTCCACATGGAATGGGGGCAGATCCAACAGATCCAAGACTACCAAGAGAACATTTCCAGAGGTATATACTGTTTAATTTAATTGAGGCACAGAATGTTAAAGTAAAACCGAGGTAAATTATAAATGGTTAATTTAAACATTTTAGCTTGCTATTTCCACACTTGTTTGGTGGTTCATTATTGGAAAGGGATGACATCCGTATGGCACTTGATGCATACCACCGAGAGCTAGCCAAATTGGCAGCCACGTCCTCATCAGGCTCCCCATCACACTTCCCACCGCCACTATTTCATCCAGGTGCTCCTCTCCCGAATGGACTTGGCGGCGCTCAAGATCTGACGATGCCCAAAAGACTGTCTCCAATGGATACCAAAGATAGAGATGATGACAAGGTAAGTATTAAGTCTGTATTGCATTTAAAATACTCTTCTTTTCCTGAAAGCCTATAATGCCACAAAAAATGCCTTAATAAAAAACTAAAAGTGCATTTTTGCTTCTTTTTCTATCACTTTTTCTATCAGATTGAGAAAGAGGATGCTAGCGAAATGATGCGTCATGTCGGGAGCGCATTCTCCTTGGTTAGACCCAAAGGAGGAGAATCTAATTCAGGGGCGCCTTCCCCACTCAACACAATTCTACCTCCGTCTGGTGTTGATGACACGACAAACGCCTCACCACTTCAGAGGATGGCTTCAATCACAAATTCACTCATCTCGCAAGTACATGTATTTCCTCACCACTAAACTCACTTGAACGACTTTTTAAAATATTTCTCCGGTAAATTCAGCACAATTTTCATTTTTTTAAACCTTTACAGCCCACTGCACCCTCAGTCGCATCTCCGAGTCAACGTCCACTCAAAGCTGTTCTTCCCCCAATTACTCAACCTCAATTTGACCAATACAACAATCTTAATACCGAAGACATTGTTCGAAAGGTATGAATTAGCCTATAAATTTGAAGACAGTAGACAAAAGTAAATACGCTAATCGTTATGTTTATTAATCGTCAAACAGGTGAAGGAACAATTAAGTCAATACTCGATCTCACAAAGATTGTTTGGTGAGTCCGTTCTTGGCTTATCTCAAGGATCTGTTAGTGATCTCTTGGCCAGACCAAAGCCCTGGCACATGTTAACACAAAAGGGTCGTGAGCCATTTATCCGAATGAAAATGTTTTTGGAGGACGAGAATGCCGTCCATAAACTTGTAGCTTCACAGTACAAGATTGCTCCAGAAAAATTGATGAGAACTGGTGGATATGCTGGTAACCCATGTAAGATTTCACTCTTTGCAATAGTTGCAGTTAAAGTAATCTCGTCCTGTGTAAATGACTCCTTAATACTGAAATGTTTTACAAATTATAGGCCCCTTGTCTCCCTCCTTAGCTCCGGCAACTGCTGCTAAGGCACCAATTAAAGTTGCTGAGCTTCCAAAGAGTCAAGAGACATCTCCATTACCTCCACCTCCACCACCAATCCCTCCGATGCCTCCAACTACAGCGGCATTGAGTCAATTGAACCTCGAGAATAGTAAGAAACAAGTTCCATCATCTCATGGAGTGAATCCACCAACACCTCCTCATATGCATCATCAACGTGCTCCTCCAGCTGGACATCCACCTCAGCCTAGTGTATATGAAATGGCGGCTTTAACACAGGATCTGGATACCCAGTTGATAACGACAAAAATCAAGGAAGCTCTTCTTGCCAACAACATTGGACAGAAGGTAGCATTTTTATTTTATTGTATTTTTTCTCGAAGATGTTTCATTCTGTTTACACAATTGCCTAAAATTATCGATTACCCACAGATATTCGGAGAAATGGTGCTAGGCTTATCACAAGGGTCAGTAAGTGAGCTTTTATCAAAGCCAAAACCTTGGCATATGCTGTCAATCAAGGGGAGAGAGCCGTTTATTAGGATGCAACTTTGGCTTGCGGATCCTCTCAATGTAGAGCGTCTTCAACATTTGAAAAACGAAAGGAGAGAAGCAAGCAAAAGGAAACGTGGAATGCCACATTCCAATTCATCAATGGATGCTTATGGTTCCGGTGCACATGGGTCTTCCGATAATTCAAATGATTCACCAAATGACTCATACAGCCCTGGAAGTAGTGCAGCTGCTCCACCCAGCAAAAAGCAAAGGGTATGTTTTTCTCATATGCAGCCAAAACCATTGGCTACTAATGTAAATTGCTGTTGTATGTTTTAATTTTAATATGTATTTCAATTTTTGCAGGTTTTATTTTCTGAAGAACAAAAAGAAGCTTTGAAATTGGCATTTGCTTTAGATCCATATCCAAATGTAAACGCAATAGAATTCTTGGCAAGGGAATTGGGTCTCTCTCCACGAACTATAACAAATTGGTTTCATAATCACAGAATGAGGTTGAAACAGCAAACGTCATCACCAGTAGTCCAAGGTAGGACATATAGTAATGAAATTTAAAAAGTTGGAATGAATTTTTCAAAAATGCATTCCCAGAAATGTAATAAAAATGAATGTGTTCTTACAGAAACACCCTTGTCATCGCAACCATTTGACGCTGTTCAGTTTAGACTTATGTTACACCAAAGGTTGTTGGAGCTTCACAAGGATAAATTCTCAGCTTTAGGTTTTATGGGTCATCATTCTGGTCACGGTATGGATGAAGGTTTGGATCTCTCCATGAGCAACACCGCTTCCAGAGCTCACTCCGATAACGAAGACGACTACTTCGAAGAGGATGACGACGACGTGGATAACGACGGGAGTGTTGCAAGTGATGATTCCGGTGGCTCGGGAAGTTCCACAAATAGAAAAAAGCGTAAACAACAATCCAAACCCATGGGTCTACAAAACAACAACTCCTCTCTTCAAGGCAAACTCGGTGTGAACGTATCCAGCTCCGGTTCTTCTCGAAGAAAACCCTCAGCCCCGCAATGGTTCAATCCTTCCTGGCATGACGACTCCGATGATGAAGAAGTAATCAACGGAGTTTGTGTATTCCAAAACCCAGTCCCATTCTCAAGCTCAGGAAAAAGTCCGATGAAAGAGGAAGGTCGCAAATCAAATAGAGTCAAGCTAGAAATTGGCGACGAGCTAGGAGGGGACAGAACGGATGACGAACTTGATGGTGCAGATGATCCAAGGAGTCCTTCTCCAACTGTTGACGACAAAGAAGGAGACTTTAGCAATTTAAAACAATCTTTAAAACATTTCAAGCATGAGCCCATGGACGAAGTTCATAATCAAAGTGGGGATGAAGAAGGCTGTCGAAGCGACGGAATCCATTCAGATTAAAAAGATAGAATGCACAAGTTGAAGAAAGACTGTTTTTATGTTTTTACTCTTCTAAAACAATCTAAAATATTAGCAATTCTACAGCAGTAATTTTAACCACAGCTTACGTTAGTTAGCAATGTACAACTTAATTATCCTCTGTTGTAAGGGAATTATAGCGTAACACGTTTTTACTTAAGTATTTTTAAGGAATCAACAACAATTTTGCCACGTCTTAAAAAAAATATCCGGTAACCAAAAAATAGAAACTAAGCTTTAGCTATAGAAGTAAAATACATACTCCTTCACGATTGAGATTTTAAACTACTTTTATCATAATCCTCATTGATTATATAAAATCATCGTTTTTAGAAATACTCTCCATTAAATGTTCAATATATGTGAATGCAAGTAAATATTACAATCCTTTTTTAAATAATAACTCTTTTAAACTAGGTTTTAAAAACTAAAATGGTTTTTCAGACAATGGCCAGTTTTTTATACCAGACGCAACAGTTGTTTAAGAAAATCATAATTTTAAGTGAGTGTCAGTAGCGTGTGCAATGAAAGTTTTAACATTTTTGCCAGTGAATCTCAGTTGTCTATTTAATGTAAATAAGCGTATTTTAATCTGATATTTTTATTTTGAGAACAAAAGTTGGTGAAAATACTTCCAATTTGGGATTTACACAGAAGGTAATCAAACAAAAAGGCACTATGCAAACCTCTGTAGAAACAAATTGAGAGTGAAAAAGTATTTAATTTTTACCCGTTTATGTATTAACTGTTGTGAGTAGAAAACTTAAATATTCCAAAAAATACAACGTCCCGGTAGCTAAATATTTACAAAGAGAAATTTACTTTTTATCTAGATAATTTAATTCCGTTGTACATTATTTGTAAAAATGGCAAAATGGTATTGTATAAGAAAAAATGCACTATAAACCCGTAATTTACACTAGGACTAGTTAAAAAAGTCACACGGATAAACATTTCCAACTAGCAATGACTTTTGCTAAGTTTCTAAAATCATTGCCCGTACACACATCTGCGTTAAAGCTATTCTCAAGTTACCCACATAATATTTACTTAACTCGATTTGTAAAAGTTTTAATCAGTGAAGAATTGTAATACTTACCGCCCTGGATTAAATTCTCACATTATTGAATAAGGTGAAACCCGTTAGGATTGTTGTACATCGTAGAAACTTGGATAAGTACCAACAACAAATCTAATTTTGTGATATCAATGACTACCCAAAATATTATCGTTATTATTATTTTTTATTATACTAACGTTACAACAACGACGGTCACTACTCCGGTGTCCAAAAATAGAAAGCTTTTTTAGTATAGATTTTTATTAGGAATACTGCATTTACCTAAAATAGCGCACTTTGCACGTTAAAATATTGCAACATTACGTAACTGAAACATGATAGGTAGTTTTTAGTATAGACTTTTAAATATCTTCCTCTCAAAAAAATTCTTCCGGTCGCAACAATACCGTTACATACCAAAATGAGATTCTTCAAAACTGAGATTCATTCAATAACAGAAACTCTTTTCTTGCATTTTTCTAATTATTAGGATAAATAAAAATAAGAAAATTCCTTAACAAAGCGTAAACAATACTGGTAATGGCATTCATAAATTTAATCATCATATATAGCTTATACAATAACGTTTTTCTACAAGAATTCAATCTGTGTATTTTCCTATCAAAAAGTTAGGCTTCACTTTTTTCCTTGTAAATAATAATATCTTGTCAGCTCTTTTTTCTTTAAATCTAATTCCGAAGACGATCACTTAATTAGTAATTTTGCACGCGCACGCTAGGTTTATTCGATACAAGTTGTAAACTTGTTTTAATCAGTATCGCACATGTTAGTGCTAATTATTTACATTTGCTAACAATATTACTTATGTATACAGATTACAATACGTAAAGTTACCTTTTTGAATCCTGATCTAAAACTAGATTTTTTAAAGTCATGTGTACGAACAGAGAATTTTAAATTCGAGCAAAGGGAAGTACGCGAGTCTGTATATAAAAAAGGTATTTAGTACACACCACCAACCACATGGTAACTTATCTATACGATTAAATTATTGTTGTCATTTATAGTATTAAGCAATTTATTTGTGTCAATGTATAAAAAATCCCCTTTTTTAAATACATTTTAAAGCAACTTAAGTATTAATTATTTTAAAAAAGATGTAATGTAGATTTTTTTGTATCTCCTTGTAAATTTTGTTTAGTTTTTTTTTGTTTTTTAAATAAAGTTTTAAGCTTTAACTGTATTTGAAAAAGTCGCAAAAGAGCTGAGAGAGATGATCTTTTTTATCAAATCATACTTCACCAAAAGGTTTTACCATTACTATGAATACGTGTTACATAATACAAAAGATATACCTAAAAAATATTTATACGACAAGTCATAGGATTATGCAAGTGTAAAAATTAGTCAGTATCTTTTCATCAGAAAAATTACACCAATTTTTGTCTTCACTCACTTTTTATTGTTTAAAATGTTGCAGTTTTACTCTCGCGCTAAACTGCTGTAGAAGTGTAAGTCTTTTATGGAAACTGATAAGCAACATAGCTTTAAGGTGTGATCCAGATAAGCTGATTCACAAGAAAATTTGGAAAAATTTGAATCCGGTTCTACAAGCTTTATCCAAAATAATAGAATAGAATTGTACAGCATACACTATTGGCATTGCAGAATCATTTTTGACGGTCTATCAAATAGGATTTAAATCCATTAATTTATTTTTCCATATCAACAATGGTCAGTACATGAGCGGAAACTGTCTCACTTTGTAAATAAAATTTAGACTGTCCATGGTAAATATTTAAAACTAATTGTAAGTGTATACAGGTTCTCATAATAGATTTATAATATTCCGATTTATCAAATGTTTTCTTGTACAGGGCGGTTTAATATTCTTAATTAAGTTTACGATTATGATAACACCGTTAAACTTTACGACAACAACAACTGCTTCTGTAAAATCAAATTCAAACGGTAATTAAATAAAATCTCAGCAATCTTATAAATTATTGTAAAGATAGATTTAAATCTATATTAAATGTTATGTAATAAATAAAAAAACTCATTGCTTCGTTTTTATTTGTGTGTAGAATAATAATGATGAGTAGGGCAAATTGTTCACAGTGCGTCATCATCACCTCGTTTAATATACTTAACTGTTGTGCTATTTCTACTGTAAAATTCAGTAAAGATGGGATAAAAGCACACTGCTTTTATGTCATCATGATATTTAGAAAGACGGTGTTTATTTTATATTCTAAACCGTTTTGTCTAGGGTTTTGCAATGATCCATATTATTAAAAATAGTTTTTAAGTGTTATTTTGTGAGAAGAGGATTTTTTACTTTTTTGTGTGTCTTAAAAACTACGAGTTTTAATGAACAATATCATAACGTGTAATGTTATAAAAAAGTATTCATTGTTATATTGTTGTTATATTTCGGTTGCTTATAATTTTTCAAATTTACCATTTTAATGATAATTTAAAGGAAAATACACAATGAATTTAGAAAATTGCAAACAAAAA
>JAANSO010001243.1:0-18362 GCA_036507315.1 Lepidocyrtus fimetarius | reverse complement strand
GGGTCTGCACATCAACGCGAAGAATGTTAATGGCAAAGCTCCTGTCCATTTTGCATTTTATGCTGAAGATAGGGCAGTTGGATTACAAAATGCAAAATATCTTTTGGAGGAGGCAGGTGTGCCCTTGGAAACCACCGGATTAAGAGAGAGAACTCTTCTACACTACGCTGCGCAGTTTAGCGCTGAAGCCACAGAATACTTTTTACAAAAGGGATTGAACGTGAACGGGAAGGATGAGGATGGGCTAACCCCAATTCACCTTGCCGCTAATAACTTTCAAGAGGAGAAAGAAGAATTTGTGGAGGAAATAGTGAAAATTCTTTTGAGAAACGGAGCTGACAAGCAGATCAAGTGCAAAAATCGATTAACTCCATTGAAATATGTAAATGAAGCTTTTAAAAATGTTCAGAAATTGTTGAGGAAGAGGGTTGCGTAGTTTAGTAAGGATTTTGCACTGTAAAATAATTGATTACGAGTAAATATGAAGAATTGACAGAATTCATAAAAATTTCACGGATAATGAATTGCAATAAAGTACTTGGAAGGAATGACATTTTTTATTTCGTAAGTACGATCTTTTATAAGTCTTTTTAATTAATTAAGTTTGTAAATGAAAACAGCAATTCAGTTAATAAATAATAAATAAAAAATTGCATTAATTTTTGATAGCTAATTAATTCTGAGCAAGATTGTACTTATTACAAAGTTTATTAAAAATCCGTCGCCACACTGACCTGCTCTTTTTCCACACTTTGGAACTTTCTTGTGGAGTGTATCCATCTACGTTTTTAATTTTGCAATCAGCTCCACTTTTTAAAAGCTCTTCCGCAATTTTCAACGCCTCCTTTTCATTTTCATTTTGCACGAGCAAATTAAGCGGTGTGTTTCTGTCCTCGTCCAATCCATTTATTTCCGCTCCTCCTTGATTTAAAATGTATTTCACAGCGTCTACACTGTTACTGTACAAGGCCGCGTAATGAAGAGGACTTTGCTTTTGCAAGGTCACGACTTGGGTATTGGCGCCCTGCTCCAAGAGGAACTTTATCTTTTCCAGGCCCCTCGTTTTGTTCTTCTCGGCCCTTAGCACCCGATGCAAAAGGGTCTCGTCTTCCTCTTCCTCGTCAACCATGTCCACGTCAAATTTCCCTTTGAAAAATTCATAAGTGGAGACGTCTCCAATCTCGGCTACCTGAAAGAGTGCATCTTTGGCGATTCTTCTCCCTCCTTTGCCATCCTCTTCAAATATTTGCTCCTTCATTAAATCCAAAGTTTGTGCGTCAAAGTTCGTACTCTGATCATTTCCGGTTAATAAATTGTCAAATTCCTCCGCTGAAACCTCTATGTTTTCCTCGATTACGCTTTTTCTTTCTATTTCTTCCTCCATCTGTACACTTTCCATGAATTGTTTAATAGCTAGGTTGCCTACCTCTTGGTCTTCATTTCTTAGTTTAAATCCTCCTTCTCCGTCGTCCTCTAAAAGTTGGTTGAGTATCGTGGAATAATCTACTCCTTGACCTGGCACGTGTTTAATTATTGCTTTCCCAGGAGAGGTTCCTGTACTAGCTCCTACAGGTATCTCATTCACAATTTCTACTTTTCCTTTTCCGTGCAATATCAGTTCGAGATTTTTAATCGCTTCTGCTCTTCGCTTGGCTTGCGCTGGGGTCAATCCTCCCATTGGGGCTTCAATTTCGTAATTTTCGGAAGAGGATGGGGCTGACTTGTGCCACAGCATGGAGCCCAGATAAACCAGCCCCAGCATCACTCTGTAATTAAAATATTTAGTTTTAACGGGCTTTATAAAATAATTAGTTTAAAATTGTTTTAATTATTACAGAAGTGCAACTCCATAAATCAGAACTGGAGTTTCAAACAGTCCCCATTTCCGGTTTGTCCTTTTTGGCGTTCTCGCCCTAGCTTTTGTATTCTTGCGTTGGGTTAAGGGAGCCTTTGACGGCCTGGATCCATTATTGGAGGTCGATGAACAAACAAAGCTCTCCAATTTTTCTTTTCTCTCCTCCTTTTTAGTCTGCTTCTGCTTCACTTGACAAGTTACTTGCAACGTTCCCTCATTAGTTACGTATGGACTGAGTGATTGGATTTGGAACCGATTTGGAAGCTTCTCCGGGGGCAGAACTTGTTCAATTGTGGTTAATGTGATTGGGTCCTGAATGAAACTGTACTTGAGCGTTAAGGATGAGCCTGCCTCGTTTGACATGATTGTGTATTTCAGCTGGACTGGAACTTTGGAAAAGTCTTCGTTGTTCACGCTTGGAATAAATAACGAAAGCCATCCGATTGATTCATCCACTTCGATGGAAAATGCGATGATTAAGAGAAAGCACTTTTTCTCTTTTAATTCAACAATTATCGGAGTCCAGGTTGGACTATCGAGGAAATTGGTAAGCTCCATTTGAAATTTGTCAGACCTTGTTAAGATACAATCGTGTTCGTCAATAAAATGCTCCAATGCATTTCTTCCATTTCCGTTGTTAACTCTGAAGCCTACGCAGTTGATAAAGGACAAAAGCTTGCAAATATTCACAAGTTTGCCAAACCTGGAAGTCCAAAATAAGTTTTAGAATAACTTTGTACGTAACAAAAAGTAATTGCTTAATTTTTAGTTGTTTTACCGTTTAAAATCAAAGCTGCAGATACTTTGATGATTTCTAAGAACGCCTTTTGGCAAATTAGCTTGGCATCCGTTAGATTTGAAACAGCAATCCAATCTGACACCTTCCAGTATCCCTTCCAAGTGCCGACATCGAATGGGTTGGACTTTATTCAAAGGACGGCGACATTGCGGACACTCGTCTAATTTTTGATGACATTTTTTACACATCACGTGCCCATCCACACATTGATAAACCTCTTCAAGTGGAATGTTGAAGCAAATGGGGCACAAAAGATGGTCTGGAAGGTCATTTTCAATACTCTTTGTTGTAGAACTATGACGTTGCATAATAAATACTTGTCAGATATTAAATTTTTTGATTAAATACTTAGCAAATATTTATCAACAAAAAATTAAAGCACTCGCTTTAAAAAATATTTGCAAATTCCTTAGATCCGACTAACGTTTCTAAAAAATCAATGTGGATAAAAAATGACAAAATGTCTACAAAAATATTTTCAACTGAGAAGAAGTCATCTGTTTTGCCTTTCAAACTATTATTTTCGATACATATCCATATAAAACTGTGGGATAGCACTGTAAGCGATGAAAATTGTTTTTAAGAAAGGGTTATTGTGTAGAATTACATTGGTGAGATATGATGCTTTGCTGTTGAAGTAGCTCTGCTTATATTTTTGTATAGGAGAAAATCTCGTCTAGTGTTTACTTTGTTTGCACATAAAGCAAGCATAAAATCATGAAAATGCTAAAAATCATGCAATTCGCAACTATATCGAGTTCACAAGTTGCAACGTTTAATACAAAAAATCCTTCATGTTGGCCAAAATCAGATAAATAACTATTACATTACTAATTGCAAAGTATAACAGAATCATTAAAGTCAACAAGTCCATAATAAATGATGAAAAACGTGATAAACAAATTTACTTTATTCATTCTTAATAAAGTTCATTAACTTTATTGCATAATCATATTTATTTTACAATCACTAACAAATCTGTATTTATTCTTATCAAAGATCAATATTACTCCATAGCTTAAACCAAATTTTAAAAACTGCACTGTTTAAAATACCTTTGAAATGGATTAGCACTAAAACTAAAATTATTTTCTTCTTAAAGTACAATACTACAATGGCTTATAAGAATTTCAATACATAAATAGCAAAATAAAAATACATGCTATTTTAACTCAACTAATAGTACAGCAGGACAAACTTTTATTTTTTGTTTTGCGTACCCTCTCTGATACTTTGTGAAATTCCTGATCTGAAATTGACAGGCTTCTCAGCTCTTCGACCATTTTAGCTTGCAGTTTGAATAAATCGCTGAAATAAATCGGGACTTGTTCTAATATTTGTGTATAAACTTCAATGGTTCGAATCACCATTCCATTGAAGCCCAAGTGGGATTTTGCAATTTGCACTATTTCTTTAAATTTACAAAACGCCAAAAAATATCTCTTTAAACATGCCAAGCTTAAAAAGCTAACTTGTTTTACTATTACAATAAACACCAGATTTTTTGTGTCATGGGGCAACACAAGAAAAGTTTGTTCAACACTTGTAAAAATTTTTAAGGCTTTTTTAACTTTTAACATTTGAAATTTAAGAATTCCTATACATATTAAAATAATATTTGTTAAAATATGCTGCTTCCCAAGAAATTGCTGGATTTTGTCAAAATTGTCTTTATATATTTTAATGGCTTCGCTAAATCTGCGTAGAATTGTTAAACAAACCATCATACCTTTACAAGTGAAAGTAAATAACGCTACGTCCTCTTTCCAAATGGGTTGCATTCTTTTGTAAACATTTTTATAAAGTTTAAGGGCTTCCTTCATATTAAATACTTTTTCATATTCTAAGGCTTTGTAAAATTGTGAATACTCCTCAAAAAATCTTAGTTTGTTCGTAGTGGAAGTAAGAGATTTTAAATACTGAGTGACTGGCAGACAATCTAGAACATTTGGAAACCCTGATATAATCACGTCATGTGCATCATTCAGCTTTTCATAAGTTTCTTGTGAAACATCTTCATGAGGATCCGTTGCATAAGAAAAAATGGCTCTTGTAATGATCTCATAAGTATTTAACGTTAAATCGAATTCCATCTTTTTTAAATTCTTATCAAGCTTTAACATTTCAATGTTGGCTTCTTGACAAGACGTAAAATAATTGGATAGCTTTTCATTTGCGTTTTGAAACAGTTGATTAGTTTCTAAATCACTTGAATTGAAGTCGTTGTCGAATAAAGTCATTGCGGTGTTAGCACTTGTAGCATGCGTAAAAAACTTCATTATTTGAAACATTTTGTGCTGGTTCCTCCCCAATACCCTTTCAACCTTAGTAATGTTGTCACAAAGAATTTCTCTTGCTTCGTGAGACCTCCCAAGGGCGTGCAAGGCGTTACCAAGACTGCAGCAAATTTCGGTAAATAAATAAATGTCTTCGATCCATTTTAAAGAGATGGAATTGTAAAGCCGCATCAAAATACTTTCAGCCTCTTCCACTCTTTTAGTTTTTAAAAGAATTTTAGCTCTCCGAAGCTGAGCGTATTCTAATGAGAATAGAATTTTGTTTTGAATTTTACAAATTGTTTTTGAAAAGTATTGCACCATTTCATGATCTTCTCCAAAATTTTTAACAACGGCTGGCTTCGTCTTACAAAGGATTTCCAAAGCGTATTCTAAATCAACCCTAGAATTATCTTCGCTAATTGCTTTGCTTAGGTACGCTAGTTTATGGGAAAGCACTTCCATATTGGTTTTCCCCAAGTCATTTTCCAATTCACTGAGAACTTGCTTAAAAGTCTCATTCGCTTCCTTATCATAATCCTCGTTTGGCATCCTTAAAAGAACTTTTAAATTTGCCCCAAGCGTTCGAAAACTATCTTCTCCAAGTAACCTTGTAAGACCTTGGGCTGTTGTTGTTTGCACGCGTAAGGCTTCACCGGGATTTTTTATAGCTAAATGTGCATCCGAAATTGTATTTAAAATGATTAGGCACACAAAATTGTTTTGCCCAAGTATTTTTGCTAGTTTTTCGTAATTTCTTTCAAGAATATCTAATCCTTCTTGATGTCTTTTTATTAGGATTAGTGTCATGCCATAAAACGCAGACACTTTTGCAAAAGCAAACACGTCTTCCTGCCATTTTGGAAGGAGTTTGAAGTACATAGTTCGGAAAGCCTAGTAGCGTGGCTTGATAATTCGCAGAAAGCAACGAATGATTCCACAACTTGTACAAGATCTTCCTCGGGAAAATTTTTCATTTTCTCAGATACAATTTGAAAGATGGCTTGTGCTTCAGCAAATTTTCCTTGTTGCAATAAACTTATTCCGAGGTTAGTTTGAGTGGTAAGGGTGCTAATGTTGTCTTCTCCTAGAAGGGCTCTCTTGTTTCCATAGACAGTTTGAAATATTTGATTAGCTTCCTCCAACTTACCCTTTTCCATAAGCGCAAGTGCTAAAGTTTCTTGCAGAATCATGAATATGTTACTTGTCTCTCCAAAACATAAATTGGAATTTTCTAAAGCACCTTCCAAGATTGCAATGGCATCATCAAGTTTGCTTTGTTTTATAAAAATTTCCGCTAGTTGTCCCTGCACAAAAAAGTAGGCTAATGAAAAGTTATATGGACCAAGTTGTGATTCAAAATTGGGTAAGGCTTCATTACAGAGACCACTTCCTTCTTCCAACCTTCCAATCAAACCGGTTTTTTCAATTAATGAAACGAGTCCAATCCAATAGTTTTCTACGATTGTTTCATGGTTTAATGCAAAATGCCATGCGCGGAGGCCGTGGTCAACGTTCTTCATTGGAAATTCACCCTTTTCGTCGTCATTCGATAGCAACTCCATGACAGTCTGTAGAATTTCCTCTACCTTTCCAGCTTTGGAAAGTTGGTTTCTGGTGACGGTTTGTACAAGACGGTGGATGCTTAGCCGACTTTGTCTGTCCTCTCCGTTTACCATTGAATATTTAACAAGAAGTCTCACTGCTTTCTTCACTTTTTCTTCATCTGAGGAAATGCTCTTATCAGAGTAAAGCTGTGGATGGAAAAAGAAGTCCCTTTGGATGGCGTCCGGGTGTAGGTAAGCCATGGTGTGGAATATCTGAATAGCTAAACTTCCCAAAACAGGATCTGCTTTGATTTTCTTCACAGTTATCTTCCAAGTGGTGGCGGTGGTGAGCATGTACGTGTCATCAAGGTAGTCAGCATCCCGATAAGAAAGCATCATCTCTTCTTTTGTGCTTTGGAATTCTAAAACGTAGTCTAAAATGGAATAGGACCCTGTCAGACTTTGTTCGTAAATGTAAGAAATGGCTTGGTACAGTGCAAGCGGATAGCGTTGAAGGGCTTCACTAAGTTTTAAAATGTCTTCGTCTTGGCTTTCATCTCCGTCGTGTATGCCCAAACCGAATTTAACCATCGACATTGCCTCATCCTTGGAGAAAACATCCAAAGTAATTATTTTCATTCCACTCCCCCATTCCGTCTCCCTCGAGGTAATCACCGAGTACAAGTCCGGGTTTCTATTTGGGTTGGGGAGAAAGTTCTGAAGCCAGGATTTACCTCCTTCGGCGTTGTCAAAAATGAGCAAGGCACGGCTCCCTTCAAACCATTTGTAAACGTCTTCGGCAACTGCCTTGGAGGTTTTGTCCTTTCCATTTGCGTCCCTCGTTGATAAGCCGAGCTTCTCCGTTGCAAGTCTTCTAAAAGAGTTCCCGAGACTTTCGGAACTTTCCGCGTTGAGCCAGATAATGTTGTCGTCAAATTCAAAGCTTTGTTCGGAAATGTACTGCCGAGCCAACTGGGTTTTCCCGATCCCGCCGAGACCAGTGACGGTGGTCAGTTGGGAAATAACTGTCACTGTTTTCCCTTCCTTGCTTTGCATCACCATTTCGTGCAGTTCTTCCAATTCCTTTCTCCTTCCGGTGAACAAGTGAACCGGGGGACTTGTATCAAATTGCACATGCTTCTTAACTAGCTCATCATTAAGTAGAAATTTGACTCTTTTTCTCTCATTTATCTTCGGTAGATCTTCCTTGTCATACTCGTTTTTTGTTAAAATCTGAAGCGCTCCGAACTGTTTGTATTTCTTCAACCCTTCCAGTAAAAGAGCAAATGCGTTCGTTCTTGTTTGAATTATTTTGTAAAATTCAAGAACCCTGGAAGTCCCATTGTTTTTTGCAGCCTATTTATTGTAATGAAAGTTTGTACTTTTTAAAATTAGCTCGAGAATATTAAAACTTACGATGGATTCGATGTCGTGAATTGACAAAATATTGCTTTGCTGAAGAAATGTAAGTAGATTGGCGTCGCAGTCTGTGTGAAGCAACAAATCGCTCATGCGGGACCAAATAAGTTCTTTCTCAGGTTCCTCCATATTTTTATTTATAATTAGTTTGCAGAAATCTTTAAATATTTAACTAATTAAACTACATACTTGTGTAACTTTAACAGTTAGTTTATTGAGCTCACTTTTATAGAACAATCAAGTTTTGCTTGGCATTAAGTGAGTGGTTTAAATGCGGTCTTTAAATGTTTCAGCATAACCAGATAAAGCTTTATATCAGAGCACTTGTGATATTGTGTCATGGCTTTTAAATATTTTATCGGGTGTATAAAGTTGTTGCATAAGTCGAAATTTTAAGCATAGTTGAAAACAACAACAGCTATATGACTCAATAATGAATTATTGCATTGCAGAATTGTCGCAATATATTTTTTATCTACTTGACTTTCAAAGTTTTGAGCTAAAGTTCTGTTCCGTATGATTTCATAATAAAATGTCAATGTGCTTACGGGAACGTTAATTATTACTTAAACATATAAAAGATTAAACGTATTTCATTTTTCATTTGGCATTGTCTAGGAAGAATTAAAATCCCACAGAATTGAATTTGAATAACAGGTTTAAAACAAAAGGTTTACGTAATTCTTTTAAAAAAGGTTGAGTATTTATCTCTAAAAAATAACATTCATTTTGATTGACATTTCCCGAGTATTCCCGTGATTGACTTTAATGAATGGTGAAAATTATTTTCCCAGCTTGATATAAAATGCCAGGTGTTCAATGTCTGATGCAATTTAAAAAATTGGAAATATGCTTATCAAGTAAACTGAAAGATATACATTTACAGTGTAGCTGATAAAAATGGTGATTTCATTTTTACTCATTTTTCGTATGATTAATTGGAAAGTGTTGATGAAAAAGGTTTGACTCGTGTCATTGAACTTAAAAATTATTTTATACTCATTCAGTAAAATTATAGGGTGAAAATGGACGAATAAACGTTAGGCAATGCAGACCGTTTAAAACGTTTCATAGTGTTGTATTTATCGTGTATCTAGGCCCAATTTATCCATTACCTGCTTCATTTAAAGACAGTTCAATATATTTAGGCGATGTAATTATCTTTTTATCGAATTTTGAATGTATTTTGCATTTTCGATTCATCTCATCACATTGTGCCAAGGCTTTTTAATTTTCCTTTTAAGCTTTCATCAGATTTTTATTGCTCTTTACAAGTATTTATTTTTTGCTAATCAGAATAATATTTATGTGGATAATTTATGAACTACGACAAAAACAATTTTGTACTGATTAATTTGTTTTTCCTCCCACGAATTCCAGACTGATATAAGTGAGCTCTAAGAAATATAATTTGTTTACCATGTATGCCAATAATATTTTTGACAAATAAAACAATTAATTTTGTTTTTAAGTAAACGTTGGAAGGCAACACGATTCGTTTCAGTTCTTGAAGATATTTTGGCGACACTGGTGCAGGTATTCCAAAGCTTAAATAATGTCATTTCACGTTCCTGTAAATTCTACAGTTTACACCCCACTAATTATAAAATCCATTCAGCTTTTTAACAAAATCTTTTTCTATCTTTACCCTTTGCCTTACTCTTGGAAACTTAATGAAACTAAGAAATTGGTAAAACAAAAAGGTTGGAAGCGCGTCGCCTTCTTCATTTCTCTTTTTAGCATAAGCGGGGTCATTGGAATAGGCTCAAATTCATTTGTGGTCCTTTCCCACCTCTTGGGGTTACAAGTTGGATTAAAAAAGGTTCCTTTTTTTAACTTTGCAGCTTGTGGGGCAATGGGATATGCTCTTTTCGGAGAGATTTGCGTTTGCATTTTCCTAGAACGGATTAACTACGTGGAGAAATTCAACATCTTCATTGACTACGAGGGTAAATATCTTCAGTGTGTTCCAAGGCCAAGTGAAAATCCAAAGCTAAAACGGGATATAACAGGGCTAGTTTTTTACGTGAGCGTAATCGTGATCGGTGTAGTTCCGTTGTTTACCATTCCAATTGCCGTGGCGGAGCAATTTGACCCCTTTTATTATGTTTTGGAGGTGATACTTCCCTCTGACGTGAGTATGAAAGATCAGTTAAAATAATTTTGTTTTCTTTTATTTTTCGATGTTTTCTAACTTACATAATAGTTTTAGATTTTTACAGAGGTGTTTTATTAGTAGTTTGGTGCGTTTTATTGTCGCTTTATGTTGTGGTCAGCTCCACCGGAAACCATCTAAAAGAAATGGGATGGAAGAATTCGCTTAAATTTTACACTTGGTTAAGAATTATGCTAGCGGAGATGCAATGGTTGATTGATTATGCAGCGGGATTGTGCATTTTCTACGGAATAGTCATTACAGTCGGTTCTGTCTGGTTTCTGATTCGATGTAATGCTTTAGTCCCTTCGTTTTTAATTTTTGTTGTGATTATTGTAGTAATTGGGATGATCGTAGGTTACCAAATTGCCATACCCGCTGCTGCAAGTGCATTTGAAAGTTCTAAAATGTTGATTAAAATTAAGAAAAATTTGCTCTTTTGTACTAATATGAGAGCGAATGGGCGATATTATCCTTATGCGCTGTGGAAAGCTCAAAAGTATATTTCAATTGGGTGCGGCTCTCTTTTTTTGATAAAGAGGGAGACGACAATGGAATTCTCAGAGGTGGTTGTGGAGCGCGTTGTTGACATGGTTTTGCTTGTTGATCCCGGAGATCTCAGGAATTTGCAGAAGTTGGAGAGGATTTTAAACTTGCAATTGTTTTCTTTTAGATTAACTTAAGCTTGATTGTTCAATATTTGTTTCTTATCATTCAGAGTAATTAATTATGTAAATGAATGGTGATAAATTAAAATAAATACTATTTTATTTTAATATTGACTGAATTTATTATAAATTATTTAAAACTTGGTACTTGTGACAAAGTTCATTAAAGCATTTCAAGAATTGTTTTATTTGTGAGGAGAGCACACAGTTTCGGTCGGAGATGAGTGGAGTAAGCATTTAATTAGTTTCCCCATCCTCGTCCGTTTCGTTTTCAGTTGGGTCCCATCCGAATAAATGCGTCACCGGCTGGGGTTTTAATCCTATTTGCCGAACGGAATGCCATGTGGAATGGAATTTCCTCTTCCTCATTTTCCTTTCCTTCTAATAAATCATTTAGAGTTTGAAGCATTTCTGCGTTTTGCTGACTAAGTATATGCATTTGTACAAATTAGTTGTTCTGGATCGGTGATACAACAAGTTTTGAAAGTTTAACGGGAATATTTGTTCGATCGACTCCAGAGGCTGGATATTTTTTCTTAGAAAGAATAAAACCTTTCCTTTGACATTTGCGGTAAAAGTAGAAACAAAAGTTATCCAAATCCAAACGCCACCATTCACCAAATTTTGTCCTTCTCTGCACTAAAACATTGAAATTTCTCCGGTCATAAATTTTTGTGAAGTTCTCCCTGTTTTCAAAAAGAAACCAAACAAAGCTAATTGCAAGCCCGCAAGCTAAAACTACAAAAATCACAGCAACGTTCCCACCCATCGTCGCCTCTTTCGGTTTCGGAGATGCCGCTTCTTGTCCATCAACATCCAAACTAGCGTTTGATTTTTGCATGTAGAAAATCGCCTTGGTCGTTTTCTCCCACCACTCCAGAATCCCCGTTTCCTTGAACCAAGCCAGTTTATAAATTTGATTCACCGAAAGAACCTCACCGTTAAATATAATCATATAATAAGAATTGCGATAAATCTGGTGCTCTAAGCTCCCTCCTTTTTCCTTAAGGTTTATGGATAATTCTACGGCTTCTTCTGGTCTAGCGAAAATTGCTGACGCCTTGCATTGGCTAAGATGCTCCCTCAAATACTTTTTCTCTTCTTTTCCATACCAAATTTGCAAACCCTCCTTGTCCTTTTCCCTTGACCAATACGCATTGCCAGCATAACTATTATTGTAAGTGTTCCATTTTGGATGTGCTTGAACAAATTTTAAAGCAAACTTTGAAATCAAAAATCTTGGATTCAGGATACCACTGTGGTTCAAAATTTGATCTTCCATTTCAAGAGTTGCATCGCTATCGTAAGTAAAAGACCCGTCGGCTCTGGATTTAGCCAATCCATTCACCGTTGCAATTAAATTTGAGACAAAGTGTGACACAAAAAAATCCCTTCTCCCAATTCTAATTTCATGATCACTTTTTTTGTTAACATCCGTTACCATTTTGTGTTTAGGTTCAATTACTGGAGGATTAAGAAATAGAAATAAGTCAAATACATAAGGAACTCTGACGACGGTTCCTACCAATGCCTTTACATTGGGGTGATCACTAACCAATTGCACTAGACTGGTGTATCGTTCCAGCTCCCTTTCTGTGATCATATTGTACACGTTTGAGCTTTTGTACCCGTTGCTCAGCACGATCGCCATCAGTGCAAACAAGCAGAACATGATCCTGTTTTGAAATCTGCTTAACTCCGCGTTAAGAAAAGGGTCGCCTTGCTCCAGTAAAACCTTTAAAAGTTTTAAACTCCCGCCAAGCTTGGATTCCTTTCCACCACTCCAGATCTTCCAAGCAAACTTCAGAGCAATCAAAGAAAATCCCAAGCAAAGCCAAACTATGGGATGGTAGACATTAGTCAACTCTTCGAAGCGGAGTTTTTCCACCCCTCGAAATCCGCACATTACCAACTGAAACCCACCCCAAGGGTCACGTATTATCAAGGGAAAGTGAATCCACCTTTCAGATATTTTTACAATGTTTATACTATGTACCCATGGAAAAATATATGAAAGGCCACGTTTCTTAGTTTCGCCATTGATACAATACTTTCTTCTAGGCTTACCAGAGTACTTCTCAATCTCTAAAATCAATTTTGAGTAATTTGTGTAGAGGGAAAAAATAACGTGAAGAAGTAGTTTGCTCAATATTATTTCATTTTTCATAGCTGAGTTCAAATCTACAAAGGGTTTGGAATGGAAATGTAGTCTTAGTGGATTCCTAAAACATGGCATTACAAAATTTTGGGGAATCGAATTAACAATACTCGCCGACGTTTGCTCATCCTCCTTCTCCCTCTTCCCTTTCAATAATGCAACTTTATCTCTGATGAATTCTTTGTTACTAGCATCTCTTGAAATTGTAAAGTAAAATTCTTGATCTTTGTCACATTCCATACAAATGACTTTGCGCATTCTTTTGAACAAGACTTGAGAGCTGTTATGCCAAGCAATGTAGTAAACAGGATGGATAGCTGAGGGATAATCTTGAGCAAATGTTACCATGTCAAACTTTGCAAATAAATTGTCAAAAGGACTCATCCAATCTCGGCTGGATTTCTGTAGAGAGGATTCATTCCAGAAGGAGTAAGCTTCAGAAACGACGAAAATATTGATAGGCCTGACGGTGCTTGGTAGAACCATTGCTTCGGTTTTATTGCGTTGGTAATACCACCACGAAGAGGTTTTAGTAATAATTGGATATGATGTGTTTGAAGTTTCGGAATTCTGTAAATATGGATACAATTCCAGATTAATTTCACAATTCCAAGTTGACTTTGTCCTAAAAGGAAGGCGAAAACGATTCCATAATCCGCATAATTCCGCAACTTTCCAATTTTTCCTTACGTAGGTAGAAAAGGCACGCAAGCACAATTTTATAGAGTTGTTTAACCTCGACAAATGGACTTCGTTCGTCCATATAAGCCATTTCGTTTTCGTAAAAGGCGTATTAAAAAGAGCTAAAAATTCCCTACGCGTGGCAATTGGTACACTTAGGCCAGGAATAAAATCCACACCATTGCGGTTGATAATCGTGATGAAGCAATTGTAGTCCATAAAAGGACGTAAATATTCAGAGAGGTCCATAAGAAAAGTTGGATGATTGCCCCAAAGCTCAAAAAGACTTTCTTGATACGCTTTCAATAGTGGGTTGTTTTTTGAAGTTTGAATATTCTCTCTTAAATTATTGGAGTCGGGTAAATCCCAATCCGAAAATCTAAGCGTTTGGACGAATTTTAAAATGAAAACAAAATAAAAGATTGCACTAGCAAATAAAATTTTCATTTTGCTTTATTCAAGAATTAAAAAACTTTAGCAGCTAGTATAAATGTTTTTCGATAATGCCATCGTTCCTATTTTGTTCGCTAAATATTAAGTATTTTTTACACGGGCAATTGATTGGCAACCTTTTCATTTTTGGCGACACAATAAAACTTAAAGGAGACATATATTATAAACTCCTTACTTTTGACAAGACTTGGATCGATTTCACCACAAAGGTAGGTAGGTACCTGATAGCATGATTTAAAGCATTTTATATGAAGAAGCATAGGCTTTGCAAAAATACTTTCTTCTTGATTTAGGTATTCTAAGCTGAACGAAAAAAGCTAAAGCAAAATTTAAAGAAAGAAAGGATGTATGTGGAATAGAACTTAAATATTTTGCCTACTCATCGTGGTCAGTTCATCCACACATGCCTTGCCACGTGCCAAAATCTAAAGCCAAAAAATCCAATACTTTGCTAAGGGTTAGGATAAGTACTTTTGTAATTCTAATAGGCAGCCAAACTGTTTGACCCATTTGAATTTGGCACACGTATGCAACTACTCCAAAAGATGGTTTATAGGACACATCTGGAATAAATCTACATAGCACACACCTGCTAGGCACAAAAATTTTAATTTTTAGGCTAAAAAGTGAGGTTTTTATTTGTAAGCTCTGCTGAGCATATAAATAAACGCGCTACAAATACAATCAAAGAGAAATTTTTGTAAGCTAGGGCTTTGCAACAACTGCGATACACTCAAATTTCTTATTTTTGGTTTAAAAATATTTTGCGATGCTCCTGTTTCACATATTTATTAAAGCTTTTGAAAAATTAATTTTACAATGAGTTAATTATTTGACCAAAGATTATTTTATTTATGAAAAGAGATATGCTTAGAAAATAGCTAGTTGACAAAATGGTCTAACAATTTAACATTTCAATCTCCAAATCATGTTTAAATTTAAATTGCGTCAATGACTTTGTTATTAACTGCAAAGAAATTCAAATATTACAAACCTATTAAATAGCATAATTTTTCTTAAATATTTAAATCATTTGTAACATTGTTTTATTTCAAAAAATAGAAAATCTGTATGTTAAATTTCAGCATAAAACTTGCGTTGCAAACTTCAAAATCAAACCTCGAACGGCAAAAAACATTTAATGATTGATGCAAAAACTTAAGAACCCTTTTTAAATTATTACTTATTTAGTATTTCACAAAACGAATTAGCAATTGAGCTTAGCTTGCTTGGTTTGCTTGCAAAGCTTTTTTTCCTGCTCCCGCTCCAAAACCTCATCCACAAGAATGGGCTCACCTTGTTTTAATTAATCCTGGGATCTGTCGACAATCTTTAAAGTAGACTTCAACAGCTGTGAAAACAACTTGCTTGGGACTTGACTACCAGGCAGCAACGTAATCTGTTCCAGCTTCGGCCATGTCTGAAGAGCAGTGGCAAAGTTTTCAACCCAGGCGCTCTTTTACCCAACAATTGAATGGCGCCAGAAGTGAAATTTCTGTGGAAATGGAAGAGCTTCAATTCTGGAAGTGAAAACTCCGAGTATAAGTTAAAGAGGTGAGTAAATCATAATCACTGACAGGTCCACTGGTTCAAAGTGTTATCCCTCCACACGCGGCTCACTGCACGGATTCGCTTCAAATCCTCCAACTCTCCAAGGTTGGGCCATATTATGTCCCAAATCTAGAATAAAATTTTCACAATTAACAAATTGAAATAACATTTTAAAACGAAAAATTCAAATCAACTTGGTTAAATAACAGCTTTAATAGTTTCAATATCGGAGAAATTGTTTACCTCCGACAATGTCAACGGATTCAAGTTGTTTTTAACAGGATGATCCAATTTGGCGCTATTTCCCTTCGAAAAAGGGTTAATCCTTTTGGAAGTTGAGGGCTTCGGAGCTTTCCCCAAAGTTGGCGATTTTGAACGGGTTCTACTTGCAATGCTATCGAATGGTTTAACTGTAGCAGAATCCTCAACAAAATCTCCCATTTTTAAATGCTTCGAAACTTCAAATATTTTTAAACTTCAATTTTTCTGGAGAGCTTCAGCTTGAGTAACTAACCAACCGTAAATGAAGTGGCAAAGTGAATTGGATATGCTTTTTACCTATTTTCCCGCAGTAGAATTGCTAATCTGTGACATTAAAAATTAAGTTTTATGAAAGGATTCAACTGCAGCATGGCCAACGAGTCACGTGCTCCCTTTTTTAATATTTTTGGAGCTACTTCAAAACAATGAAAGTTAAGAAATGCTAAACAGTTCATCTTGGTACTTCTCCATTCATTTCATTTTCCTGCCTTTCAGATTAACGCCTTAACCCTTCAAAAGTAAGGTGGGGTTAAAATAGCTGAAACAAAATTTAAGGAGAGAATATATCCAGTCAGAGACGAATTTTAACATTTAGGTAAGCTTACTCATCGTGTACACATCCACAATTTTTTGAGAAGTAGTTAAAATTTACAGCCTAAATAAACAATGAGGGACTTTAATCCCAATATTGAAAATCACAAATTTAAGCTTAGCATGGTTTTGTGCAATGTAAAAATTAAATTGAGCAAATATAATAGTTGAAATAGCAATAGAAACAGTTTCATCATAAGCAAACACAACAATTTTACTTTGAGAATACTAAATTCACTTAAAACAATACTAAATTACTGATAAAAGTATGACTCGAATGCATCTGTTCAGGTTAAAATGAGTTGTTGTCGTATTTTAAATATTATTTGTGGACTGGAACAATCTAGTTATATAAAACTGTGTATATATGAATGACAATTTACCTGAGGAGAGGTCTAACCTTCCTGTCTGTACTATAGGGTTCCTCTTGTATTTAATAAATAAATAAATAAATAATAGTTACAAAAAGATATTTATGTAAGCTATACTTTTCGTCTGCAAATCATAATATTGTTTTTGTGAATACTTTACCAATTGCACTGAAAACACATTTTTGTAATAATTGATTTGTTTTTCCCAGATATCCCAGAAAAATATAATTAAGCTCTAAAATATATTTAAATTTATTACCAAAAATGCCAATAATAATTTTTTTTGACAAATCAAGCGATTAATTTTGCTTTTAAGTGAATCGTGACTGGAAGATACGTTTCAGTTTTAAGATTTTTTTTTGCTTTACTGGTGCACCGATATTCCTTAGCTTAACTATGTCATTTTACGTTCCTGTAAATTCAACGGTTTACACCCCACTCATTGTAAAATCCATTCAGCTTTTTAATAAAATCTTTTTCTATCTTTATCCTTTGCCTTACTCAAGAAAGCTATATGAAACAAAGAAATTGGTAAAAGAAAAAGGATGGAAGCGCGTCGCCTTCTTCATTTCCCTTTTTATCATAAGTGGGGTCATTGGAATAGGCTCGAACTCCTTCGTTGTTATTTCCCACCTGCTTGGACTCAAAATTGGATTAAGAAGGATCCCTTTCTTTAACTTTGCAGCTTGTGGGTTAATGGGATCCGCTCTTTTCGGAGAGATTTGCGTTTGGATTTTCCTAGAAAAAATTAACTACGTGGAGAAATTCAACAGGTTTATAGACTACGAGGATAAATGTCTTCAGAGTGTTCCAGCGCCAAGTAAAAATCCAAAGGTAAAACGGGATGTAACCGGAATAGTTTTTTGCATAAGCGTAATCGTGGTCGGAGTAGTTCCGTTGTTTACCATTCCAATTGCCGTGGCAGAGCAATTTGACCCATTTTATTATGTTTTGGAAGGGCTACTTCCCTCCGCGTATGAAAGATCAGTTAAAATAACTTTCATTTATTATTCGGTGCGTTCTTACTTACATTTTAGTTTTTGATTTTTACAGAAGTCTTTTATTTGCAGTTTGTTGCGTTTTATTGTCGCTTTATGTTGTGGTCAGCTCCACAGAAAACATTCTAAAGGAAATGGGATGGAAGAATTCCCTTAAATTTTACACTTGGTTGAGAATTATGCTGGCGGAAATGCAGTGGTTGATTGATTATGCAGCGGGGCTGTGCATTTTCTACGGAATAGTCTTCACAGTCGGTTCTGTCTGGTTTCTGATTCGTTGTAATGATTTAGTCCCTTCGTTTTTAACTTTTGTGGTGATTATCGTAGTAATTGGGATGATTGTAGGATACCAAATTGCTATTCCTGCCGCTGCCAGTGTGTATGAAAGTTCTAAAATGTTGATTGAAATGAAGAAAAATTTGCTTTTTTGTACTAATACGAAAGCTAAAGGAAGATATTTGTCAGAAATTGGCCAAGCTTAGACTGTATTTTCTCTTTGTTGCAAGAGTCATAGAGAGCTCTTGCATTGTATAATGTGAGATTTTGTGGGATAGGGTAAATTACACTCTCGTTTTAGAT
>JAANSO010001242.1:0-18371 GCA_036507315.1 Lepidocyrtus fimetarius | reverse complement strand
TTAGGATTTAAAAAACGGACCTTTAAGAACTTGCAAAAATTTAAAGTACCGTACAACTATACATTGCGAAAGTCCCTTGCTTATTCCTGCATAATTCATTTGTTGTCAATCTGGTCTTACTTGTTTATCTAAAATTGTTAAAATAATTTTAATTTTTTCGTCAACTCAATTTTTACTTCGAAGGAGGTATAAAAATCTACAAAATATTTTTACTGCTACTATTTGTTTCTGCTGCTGTATTTTTGCTAGATATTTGAAGATTTCAGGCTACTTATCGAATTCCGTTTCCGATGCGTTTCCGATGCATCAAGGTAGTAACCTTGATGGTAGAGCAATTTATTTCGTAAGCTTTTCCAAATGGATTCTGATTCCATTTCGTAATCAGCAAAACTACTATCTGCCATTTTAAGAAATTCATCATCGATATCGTAGTTTGTTTCATCTCCGTGAAACAAAAAGTTTGTTTCATCTCCGTGAAACAAAAAGTTTGTATTGGAATACACATATATATACCTACAAGAATCTTTTGTAAACCGCTGCCATCTACCGTACAGTCCAGACTCTTGGATTTGTAGAACACTTCGCTAGATGAACTGGTGCAAGTAATTAATTTCTATTGTAAAATAAAATTGAGTGTTTAGCAAAGGTAGGGGAACTGTGTCAGCAATAAAAAATCAATTTTTAAATGCTTCGAAAAAGTTTTCATAACTTCAAGTATTCCCTGAGCTTTCTCTTCCTTGTCAATTATTGCAAAACTGTTTGGAACAAAGATTTCCTCAAAGTCAATCAAGTCTTCTTCGTTATCACTCACTCTAATAGGAACTGGATAGTTTTTGAACCAGTAATAAGCAAAGAACTCTTCTTCCAACCAAATCAATTGCTTTACGGTTAAAATATTTTGTAATGCTATGAAATTGCCCAAGGACAAACTCGAATTTGAGGTCAACTCGGTCTCCAATTGCCATATTAAAGAAATAACATACGATTTGTCAATTAACTCTAGCAGTATTATTTCTCTTGAGGAAAAACTCGCTGTTTTAACCCCGCTCGTGTACAATTCTTCTAGAGATTCCGGCATGTTTAATGCAACTGGTTGAGAAAGCGATGTGAATAAATCGGCTAAATACCCTTCTGAAATAAGCATCATGCCCCATCCAAACCAAAGCGCGGACAAAGACGCCGTTCCGTTTTTAAAGCTATCGGTGCTTGATTAATTAAATAGCAAGAAAGGCTAAACAAGTTGCCAACCATATTTAAAACCATTATCAGTTTTAACTTTTTGGGTCGATCTTCAAAGAATAATAAAATAGCAGAGATAAACAATCCGGAGGTTAAAATTGGAAGGGCCAACTTCCAAGAAAAACAATTTATGGAGAAGGAACCTTCCAATTTTGAGAATTGTTTTGTAATTAAGTAAAGATTAACTTTTGACATCTCAAAAATCAAATTAAGGAACCCCTAAATTGCACCACCATTGGAAATTAGGATGGTTAGATTTATTATGGATGCCTGCTTCTTCAAGTGACTTTGATAGATGAACAGTTCTAGCTCAAGTTTACGTACAAATTTCCAAAATTATCCCGGTTTTCACTGCTGCTTTCCGCGAGGTTTTCTCAAAAGCATGTTTTAAAACTTTGAAGCGCTTCCTTATCAACGAACAAAATTTCATGTTTGTTATCAACACTTGGGCAGTAGGTATAGAAAATAGAACAATAACTGGAGCTGAAAAAGCAAGCTGGGACAAAAAGATGTAGATAATCATGCACAGAAATTTTGAAGTTTGTTCCACAGTTTTAGACCTTGATATTTCAAGTAAAATAAACAACACTCATTCTCGGAATCTGATTTGAGTTGACATGAACTTTATGACATTAATAAATAAATAATGACAATCCGCGGTTCGCTAAATACTAATAGATGTGCAATTAAAATTTTATTTTTAACAATTCAATGTTCTGACTATTTTTAAATGTACAAATACTTTTACCTATTAATTTCTTTTGTATTTTATATACAAGGCTTTTCCTTGGTACGGAATATTCCAACGCCATTCAGCAATGTCCTTTCTTAACTTCATTGTCAACCCTATCCCATCCTTGCCCATATTATCCAGATCCATTAAAGAAACCCTTTCTATTCCCATTACGTTTCGAAACCAAGACATCTTGCTAACATAAAATTTTCTTCCATCTAACCAAGCGAGTTCACCGGTCTCTCTGGGTTCTAAAATGTCTGTTATTTTTCCCGCAAGAGTTTCAATTGTTACCTGGATTTGCTGAAGGGAATCATTAGTCACTTTAATTTCGTAATTTCCAACTGTTGGGTGATTCTGAATCGCTTCAATGTCTTCAGGTTTGGTACCTACAAAAAATTGGGTTATTGCTTAGAAACGGGTTTAAACGACATAAAGATTAAAAATAATTTTTACCTAAATATTCAGCAAGGGTTTTTAACAATGGCAACCTTCTGTCTGTGGTCATCGTGAAATTCCCTTCAGTCTCTTCAAATGGAAGTCCAGACTGGCCATCCCATCCTGGATTTTCCAATGGGAATTGTTCTACAAAATAAAATTACAATTTGGGTTATATGTTCATTTTTAAAAATATTGAATGGGTCTTACTTTCCTGCTGCAATGTTGGCACCAACAAGAGCAAGCCCACAACCACAACAAATTGATATTGCTTTGGTAGCATCTTTTTTCTTCTTTTTGTTGTCCAGCTAAAAAAGTTTTGCAACTTGTAAGTAAGCTTAAGATATTGCGAAGTCTAATTACAAGACAAAACTTGCCAGCCAGAAAGTACTTTGACAAAACATTCATAAAGGCTTCTGACGTTAACAAGCAATTTGTCACATAGAATAAATATACATGCACAGTTATACGTCAGCAAAAAAATAATTTAGAAATGGTCTAGACAATGAAAATATTTTTATTGCTTTTTTCATTTCATATTGAAGTGCGTACGTAAATCTATCCATCCATAAAAATTCATTCATGATGTTAACACGACAAACTAGTTAGGTAAAGCGAATTCCATAAGTGCGTCAATTGGGTAGACTAATACCTATAAAACTAAACTGTAGTAAAGCTATATTTAAATTTTTGCAGAATCAGAACCCGATTGGGAAAAATTTCAGTATTCGGGGGCACCTAGTTTTTTCACCTATGATACAACAAAATATTGCAAATTTCCCGAGGAATTCAATTCTCCTATAAGTGGCTACAATGCTTCGTTCGGAAGTTATCGAATGTCAAATTTGAAGATTTGTATGTTGATTTCAAACCAGAGATAACCTAACCGAACATGGCGAAAATAAAAGACCGCAAGCCTGCTTAGATATTAGCTCGAAGTTTCCCCAAAAACCTTGCAAAATTTTCACTTTTTTGAGTTTAATACTCTTAACCATTTGTTATATAGGAAATTGTAGCTGAAGCTGGAAAAGCAAGCTGAGGCAAAAAGATGTCGATAATCATGCACAGAAATTTTGAAGTTTGCTCCACAATTTTAAACCTTCCCTACCAAAGAAAATAAACGTTATTGGTTTGCTCTTTGACACGAGAAATTTTATGTTTCAAGCCAAATAAACAACACTCATTCTCGGAATCTGGTTTGAGTTCACATGCATTTTATGACATTAATAAATAAATAATGACAATTCGCGGTTGGCTAAATACTCCTAGATGTGGAATTAAAATTTTATTTTTAACATTTCAATGTTTTGACAATTTTTAAATGTATGCTTTTGCCTATTTATTTCTTTTGTATTTTATATACAAGGTTGTTTTTTGGTACGGAATATTCCAACAATCCAACGCCACTCAGCAATGTCTTTTCTTAACCTCATTCAAATTGCATGATAAACTGTAATGAAAACTGTCTGGGCATTGATAATTATGAGCAAAAAAGGTTATCTCGGGGTTTAAATTATTCACATCCAAAGATAAGTTTAACGTCCTTGCAAATAAAAGGCCAGTGCATACCCCTAAATCTACCCTAACACTGTAATAGTACAAGAGACAGATCCGACTTGGGTCCCCGTTTACCATGAACTCCTTCTCTTGAATTTTATGTACAGTTAACAATTTACCTTGTTTCATGTCAATGTGCATTTGACGCCAGATTTTGTCAATTTCCTGTCTAGTCCAAGGATGAGAAATTTGAATGAAGTCGTTTTTACAAGGATTTGGACAAACAAGGAAACTTTGTTGGAAGTTTAAAACAGCCAAGAAAATCACACCATGGATTATTATCCTTGCAAGTTTGGATTTTTCATAACGCGTTTCCCAGTTTAACGATTCAGAAATTAACAGAAAAAAGTAATCGGGCTGAAAGATTTGCCCTTCTTTTAATAAAATCATTTCTTCAACCTTTTCTAAATTTTCTGAGAAAATTAGCTGCACACTGCATTCGGAAAGTTTTGTAGAACCGGTCACAGAAAAAGGTTTCTGTGTCCATTTCCAAACCTCTAAAAGGTTCAAAGACTTGAACGTAATGAAATGCGAAGCAAAGTGTCTCAAAACGGAATAAAGTTGTTTTGAATTATCTTCAGAAATGAAATTTTCTTTTACGTTTTCTTTTTTGTTGTGTACAGAGTAATACTGAAAATAGGCAAAGGTGCATGAAGCAAAGGGTTGTGGTAAGTTAAACGTTTTTTCCAGAAGATTGTTGTTGTAGTAAAATGCAGTTAGTTGAACTAAATCCGAACAAGCTAACTTAAGCAACAAAGTTAAAACAAATATCTTGAAAAAAATAATTTTATCCATTTTTGAAATTTAAAAAATGATTGAATCAATTAAATTGCTTTAGAAATTTCACTGTTTTGTGCCAAGCAATGACAGCGAACATAGGAAAGGCAAAAGGTGAACTTACACGTAAAGTTAGTGACAAGTCGCTAATGATTATGAATTGTTAAAAATAGATGACAAAACAAAAAATATTTAGTTTGAAGTGTTTTTCATTTAAAATATATAATTCATTCTTTTCATTCGATCAAGCATTTTCTTTCAAAGGCGTATTAAATTGCTTACAAAGGGCTTTTAAAAAATACTCATTGTAATAAACTAAAGTTAGATTAAAGAAATTCAGAAACAAAGAAAACAAATGTGTTTGCTATTGGTAAATTTTGTAAAATTATTGATTATTTTTGTAGGGCAACGATGCTCATGTATTTCATTTAAAATCTATTTAAAGTACATACTTTATTTATTACAGAGTTTGGCTATCTTTAAATTTTTTAATAAAACGGATTTTATTTGATTTTTAAACGATGGCTTAAACAAACCCTAGTTATTGCTTTCTTAATGTTATTGGTTTAAACTTTTATTTTTGCTTGATAAAATAACTGTCTCAATTGCAAAGCAAATAAGATTCAAGCAAATGGCTACAATCCAATACTTCAAACCAATAACAAGTACATCTCCGGTAACAAACTCAAAAGAATCTTGATTTAGCCCAAAATTCTTTTTCGTTTCTCTACACTTACCGTCACAGTTGACGTATCTATTATGTAAGCTATAATTATTTTCTAAATAGTTTGCCCTGCATAAATTAAACAGTTTTTTCTGCGTTTTCTCAATTTGCTCCGCAACCTCGTTCTTCATTTCAAACTCTTTCCACCTCTGAAACAAGCCTGCCTCCTTAACTTGTGAAATCCCTCGGGAAATAAATTCATAAAAGAAATTGTTGTAGATTAAAAAGTACGTGAAAAAATTCAACCGCGGAATGGAATTGAAATCCGATATCCAAATGTCATTACCCAGTGCTTGCAATACTTTAGAAAATCCTGTTAGGATTTGCGTATTGTCAAAAATTGCAAATTCTGTAGGCAAATTAATTTTTGCTTTCTCCTCATCAGTGTCAAACCTTGTAGCAGAGGAATTGTTTAAAAAGTCAATTGTAAAAGTTTCAAGTTCAAGAAATAATATTTTCTTTGATAATGTTTGAAAAAGTTCTAGATTAGAGGTGTTGAAACGATTTATTTCGTTTACCACACAAGAAAAAAATTCAATTCCTTTGAAACAACTCGATAAAGTAATTAAAGTCATTTTGCCCTGAAAATCTCCCAAACTTTGTGAGACTGACGGGATAGATTTTTCCGAAATGGAAGAAAACAAGTGAGCTTGATACGCTTGAGAAAGTAAAAAAGCAATCAAGGCCCAGCCAACCCAAACAGGCAAGCCATCTCTTGAATACCATTTTAAAACTGAACTGGACTGATTTACTAATAAAATTACGATTTGAAACCAATTATTAAAAACTCCTTTGAAAATCTCTTTTTTAGGTAAGACCGGAAATACCGCGGTAATACTCGAGAGAAAAATTAGTGTCCAAATAGTTCCAGAGAAGGGTTTCAGCAAACTTAAGCACTTGCTTTCTAATTGAAATCTCGATGCTTTTTGTACCACAATAATAAAAGATGTTTCCCAAGTTGTGTATACCTGGTTGCATTTGAAACGTCCAAACACATCACAAAACATGTTTATCCCTACACATTGAATTGAATTCTGTCCTTGATTATCCCACCATTTCATTGTTAAATTGTGCTTCTGCGATATTACTAAAACCATACAGACTCCTGGGCTGATTCTACCTTGTGAATGAATCTCACATTTATTAAATCGTTCTAAACTTGTATCCCCAAGAAGTAATAAATCCAATTTTTCCATGTTTTGATGAATAGCTACCCAGGTTTTGCTTAACTCGGTTTTGGAATTTATTTTAACGTCCTTGCAGGACTTCAAAGGACAATATAGAAACGCTTCGAGAAAGTTGTATATTCCAAAGATGATTTCGTTCGCAAAGATGGTATACAATGTGCGCACAGTCTCATCTTCATTTGATAAGCTCTTCAAAAGATGTTCCCTTTGTCGGAATATTATCCAAATGTAGTTTGGGTGGAATTTATCTTTCAATTCGGTGTTCAATGATCCTAGCCTGGAATATAAATGTAGTTTTACTGTACAGGAGGACAATCTAGGTATGTTTGAAGCATTCAAACCAAACGGTTTAATTTTGAATATTTCTGTGACTTTGTAGGAAACCAAAACATTTGGGGAAAGGTTGTTTATTATAAATTGCAAGTCGGAGTCGTTTTCACAAGCGTTTGGAGAATAACTGGAATGGAGAAGGGAGGAGTTAGAAGAGTTAGAAGGAATCTGGCAAGAAAAAATATTTAAGTAGTGAAAATAGACAAAGTTGCAGTTTTTAAAAATGGACAAAAAGATTCCAAATGGTGTCGGAGAAACAATATGGAATAGAAATACGAAAATTAAAAAACAGGTATGCAGCTTAGTAGATAATTTGCACATAATTGCTTCTACTTTTCAAAGAAGAATTCCTGTCGCCTTTGACACTCTCTTACTAAAGTTCAATAAAGTCTCTAACTTTCATTACTACAAATAAATCATACTATACCATATTTTTAATGAAGACAATAATTTCCAACCATGTTATTGACAACCCTGTCAATTCCTGTCAAGACAAAAGAACACTTCACCCTAAAATAAAGACATTCAGTAATTGTTGAATTTTACGCCAAGCTTTTAATTTGTAATTATATTTAAATATAAAAATAAAATCATTTGAAACAAATGAGTTGGAATGGAAAAATAATATAAAATGGGTTAAAATTTTTTTAAATGTTTTGTCTTTCAATAAATTATTCTCTCTTTTAACAACGCCTTTTACAACCAATTCACCTTTTGTCCAACCTCTCTTTCATTCAATACCTGGAATAAAAAAACACGTTCTAAATTCTGAAATCAATCCAAAACATTCAAACTCATTAGAACATTTGCAAAAATGGGTGAAATCATATTTAAAACTTTGTTTCTTAATAAAACATTCATTATAATTTTATCGATTAAAACGGACAGACATACAGACCATCAATGCCAAACCTATACTAGCTTCACTACGTTCAGCTAGTAATAAAACTGGAAATGGGCGAATTATTCATTACAAATTAGAATTAGAGAAGATTAATAAATCACTTAAAACAAATTGGTTTTCTATCAAGGCAGTAATAAAAATGAGGGTAAAATTGAATTGACAGAGAATTGTTTGCAATTGAGTTAATATATTTTAATTGGAGGGAAATAGTTAATTACATTTTGGAAATACTGGATCAATTAAAATATTTCTATGTAAAAGTTAAGCAAAGAGTTTTATTGTTGTACTGGGGTATTAAAAATATGAAAATTAAACTGCAATTAACAACAATTAAATTTTGTAATTAGCACTTGTAATTAAACAATTGCACATTCTAATTAAAATATGTGCAAATGTGTTTTGCTTTAGTTTTTTCATCGCTTTTTAAACCCAGACAAAACAAAATTTTGCATAACGAAGTCCAAAGTAGTAGTCTGCTTATCCAATTAATCGGTCCGCATATACATAATGGAGGAAGTAGAACATTAATATTAGATTTGGTCACGGTGTTTTGTAATAAATTTAGGTTCCCATTAGGAGGGTAACCTCCAAGGTAACCTCTTCCGATGGGGTTTAGAGTTTAACTTTGAAATGTACTTGAAAGTGAATAAATGGCCACATTCTTGTTTAAAGCAATCAATTTTAAATCATTTGTGTCATTACTGTCATTCCTTTTTTAAACAAAGACATTTGGAACTTCAACCTGTGGCTTAATATTGCGAAAGTAGCTTTTGTTGGCTTTAAACAAAAGCATTTTTATATCTTTAGCAGTAATTCCAAATTGTTTTGTAGCTTTTGACGTCAATGGTTAAGGATTAAATAATTTGCGAAATAAGCTTAAAAATTAAACTTAAAAGCAATTCTTGAACAGACGTATTCTATCGATGTTAAATATTTTTTCGCACTTCAATGCTTTGCAAAATGGGGAAAAAATTTCTCAAAAAAATTCTGAAAAATCTTTCAGTGTACCCCAGACCTTTGAAACATGCAATTTTGCGTTTTTCCACTATTACTTAATACCTAGAAGCTACCACGTAGCGGGAACTGGAAAGCCTTTAATTTCCAAAAGGGATTGGGAAATCTTAGATGATTTAAACTTTGAACTTTATTCCGTTTTGAAACATTTCGCAAAGCATTTCATTACATACAATGTTACTGAAGCTTTACAAGTTATTAAATGGATGCACAGCCCAAGGTCGCTAAACGGTTCTACAAAACTTTCACAATGCAGTGTGCAGCTAATATTCTTAAAAAATTTAAACATGGCTGATGAATCAATTACGTTAAAAGAAGGACACACGTTTCTACCCAATTATATTTTTCTTTTAAGTTCGGAATCTTTGCAAGAAGAGGAAAAGTACAGGCTTACTAAAATATTAAATCCTGGTGTGATTTTCGTAACAATTTTACAATTTCACCGGAGTTTCCTTCACTGTCCAAATCCTTGTAAAACGGACTTAATTGAAATTTCTGACTGGACTATACCGGAAATTGAAAAAACTTGGCAACTAATGCACAGCGACTTGAAAGCCGGTAAAGTGGAAAGTGGGGAGGATATGATTAAAACGAAATTTAACAACGATCGGATCTGTCACTTGCACTATTACAACCTCATTACTTCAGTTGAAACGGGTCCCTGCACCGGGCTTTTAATCGGGAGGAAATTAAACTTAACTTTTGAAGATCCATGGAACCCCGACTATAAAACCCGAAAAATATCCCACTTTTCATATAATTACCAATGCCAAGACAAATTTCGATTTGACATTTCAACATGTCGTTTACTTTTTAAGGTGTCCAAAGTAAATTTTTTCGTCATTGTAAAAACTTTTTCTAAATTGGACAGCGTCTTCTCCATGGAGTCCTTTTCTTGGAGGTTGTTCCTTACAATTTTCATTTCCGGTTTGTTTGTTTCAATTATTCTTACTTTATACAATGAGAAACCAGAGGAATTGAAACTGATTAGGTTGAAAACAGTCATAAATTTGAGTAAATTCTGGTTCGGTATTTCCTGCTATTTAATTAATCAAACTCCAACAATTTTGAAGAAATGTTCGGCGTCTTTGTTTGTGCTTTGGTTTGGATGGGGCATGATGAGCCTTCTCGTTTCAGAAAGTTATTTAGCTAATTTATTCACATCCCTTTCTCAACCAAATGCTCCAACAACGCCGGAATCTTTAGGGGAGTTGTATACGAGCAGAATTATCACAGCCACTTTTTCTTCAGTTAGTCAACTAGACCCAAAGTATTTTTACATTGAAACGGCGTATATTTATCATTTAACTTCACAATTTATTAAAAACTCGACTTTGTCATCGTCGTTGAGCAGTTTCATAGCTTTGCAAAATATTTTCGCTGCAAAGCAGATAATTTGGTTGGAGGAATTTTTCTTTCCTTATAAATTGCTTGAAAACTATCCGATTTCATATAATTGGTTTGAAAATATTGAAGAGGATTCAGAAATCTTAATTCCAAATACTTTTGCAATAATTGACAAGGATGAGAAAACTGAGAAAATCCTTGAAACTTTGAAAACTACGAAAAACCTTTTAAACGTTGACTTTTTTGTCGGTGATCGATTTCCTGTGGGTTTGCTAACTAATTATTTATTTTTCAAAATTAGTGGCAATTACTTGCAACAATTCATTACAAAAAGTATCTTACAAATCCAAGAATCTGGTTTGTATTCAAGATGGGAAAGGTATGTAAAGGATTTGAATAAGTTTTACTATGTTCATGAAAACATTGAATTTTTATTTGATGAAATTGAAGAAAACTACGATGGTGATGAGAAATTCATTGGAAATGGAACTGATAATCTTGTGGATTCCAAATTAAAATTGCAGAAGATTAATTCCACAATGAAAAATAAATTAGTTTTCTATCAAGGTGATTATTATAAGGATGACGAAGTAAAAATTAAGTTGACAAGGGAAAGCTTTGAAACAATTTCTTTTAAAGTTTTGTTCAAGTCTTTCATTTACTTTGGAGTTATGAATTGCGTAATTTTCTTTTTGTTTGTTATTGAACTGATGTATTTTAATTGGAATGAAATAGTTAATTATTTTTTGGAAGTGGTAGAGAAATTAAAATGGATCCACGCACAGGTTAAACAAAGAGCTTTATTGCTGTGCGGGTGGATAACAAGAACAATTAGAAGTTTAGTAAGTAACTAACAATAATTGATTAAATTTAGTAGGTAATTGGTATCTGTAATTAAATAAATTTACTAATTCAAATAAAAATCATTTATTCAAAATAAATATATAAAACTAAAGCCAAACATTTAAATATTCCGCTTCAGGTAAAGTGACTTTTGATTAAACTCATTTTTAGATATTTTTTTAAAGTTTGCAATAAGACTGGCTGAAAGAACTACTATAATTTCATGTCTGATGAAAAATTTTCAATTTTATTAACATAACCAGAAAGTCTTATCGATTTTTATAAACTTACGTGATAGTTATGTCTAAATTTAAAACATTTAGTTCTAAAGCTTACATTTTAATTCATAATTTACGCTATTGATTTTATTTTGTAAGAGCTAGAACTGTATTCGTAAATTTTCTAGGATTTCTAAAGCTGAATTAAAACAACGGTTGCAATGCAATTTAAAATAAAATCGAGAATAGTCAGCGTCGTTTTCATTTTGTATTTTCTTATCGGTCCAACAGAATACCCAAGTAAGCTACAAGATTTTAGCCCCATCCTTTGCAATTTACGTGCAAGTTTCTGCCTCCAAAACAATTTAAATTTCTCTCCATTTCCACACGGAATTGCCGCCAGGGTACCCAGAATTAAAACCAGACATAAAATAATCGAAATGGACGTGCAAATTGCAAAATAAAGAATAAAAGGTAGTTTTGAATAAAATTGAGTAACCCCGTAGCCGGCAACTGTGCAGGTAAGCGTGCCAAATCCAAGCAGAACAAGGAGAACTTCTTCACCAAATGATATTGCAATTACTAAACAGATTTGAATGATTTGGAAGAGTTTTAAATCCCGGGAAAATCGGGAAATATTGCTCAAATCCTCCCGTTTTGATATTAATCCAGATAATTTGCACACTTCGTCTCCGAAAATAATTGCAATGCATATGAAATACAACACAATAGCTGCGCTGTTTGCCGCAGTAAATCCTAATAAAATACTTGAAATTATTTTTGTCCCACAATACCCAACTAAATTTTTCTTTAGAAATTTTTCAAACCCGAAAATTCCCGCGAATTTTAAAAAAATAAATTGACTCATATTATACTCCCGAAATATTGGGGTTAAAAAGTAAACCAAAACAAATGAACTCATAAAGCTTGTTAAAAACAATAAAAGAAAAATTTCTTCTCTTTTCTCCCGGAAGCTTTTTGTGCCGGAAGTTATATTTGGAAGGTAAACTTTCAACAAATTATAAAGTGAAGGCATTCCAGTGAATATTTCTTCGACTTTTTCCTCAACACAGTAAACCACTGTCCTTGTAATTATCTGAATTGTGACGGAGAAAGCGTAGAACCCCATTTCCTCCAGGTTTTCTATCTTCCAATGAGTAAATAACCAGTAAAATCTCAAAGATCCGAAAATAATTAATAAATTTAACATCCAGGAAACTCCAAACCAAGATAAGTTCTTCCAGTGGATTTTATATCTTTTTTTGTCCCGAATAGGAATAAGGATTTGACGGGAATTTACTTTCATTTCCCACCCGCAAGTGGTTTGGTAGGTTGCAGGAAAAGAAATATATTTTTCGAGGAAAAACTGTGTTCTAAAACAACCCCTAATGAGACTCATGATTAGTTTTTTAGGATAAAATCCAGAAAAATTTTAAAGCTTTTTACTTTAGCAAAGCCCACAGTAAACTGTTCAATGGTTTAAAAAATACTGATTTTCGCATGTCATTGAAAGAAATATTGGAAAAAAGTTTTAAAACTGGTATTTTGCCAACGCAGGTATTTAATTGCAAAGTTTGATAACAACCAGATTTGTTCTTTGGGGGAGGGAAACTTTCAAATAGTTGGCATTTTTTTCAATTTCCCGGTCACACCCACCACTTTTTTGTTAAATCGATCGGTTTTTATATTCTGGCTAGACCAAATGCTTTTACCACAAGGAAGCATTTCCAAGTGTTAGAAATCGAATTTGGTCAAAGACCATCAAGTCAAAGAAATTTGAATTTTACAAAAAATAACTATTTTTATTTAGTTTTTAGAAAACGGAACGGTACAAAATATTATTTCCAGCAGATTGGTTTTAGTTTACGGAACAACTAAAAGCTTATCAGAGTCGGTAAGTATGAATAAGCAAACTGAAAACGTTCCTTATCTTTTTATCTCTGACTGACACTGTCAATATTAAAAAATCAATCAATACGTCCTTGAAAAATGTTTGCGCAAAAAATCATGACGATGACGTAAACCAATCCCTTTTGCAATAAAATGTATTACTAAACCACTTTAAAAATCTGAAGCTTGTTTAGTTCTCTAAACTAATTACGCATTTTCTGATGACTAATTAATTATTGACATTATTTGACACATTTCAACAAAGTTTTCCTCATTTGAATATTTGAATTCTGTATTACATGCATTCAAAAATATACTTTAATTACTCAATTAAGGAAAATGCTTTCAAATGATTATGCGATAAGTTCCTGATGACTTGTTCATTCCAAACGTTTAATATAAATTGACTCTATTTGAATACCTGACGCATTCCAATTTTGACTCCATTTCCAAGAACTTGCTTAATTTTATTGATTTTGAAGTGATTTAGCAAAAATGCCTAAGGGAAGTGAAGTGATCCCTGATATAGCTTGCCCTGTTTGTTTTGAAATACCCCAGGAGGAAGTTTATCAATGTCGGGATGGACACATTTTGTGTAGCACGTGCTACTTCCGACTTCCTCTTTGTCCTCAATGCCGCGACAAATTGGATTGGTCTCATCCAATAAGAAACCGTCCAATTGAAGAAGTTCTGCAGCTTCAAATGGGACTTTTCAGTTGTCGTTTTAGGGGCAATGGTTGTCCAAGAAAGTTGCCAAGATGTGACGTGGATGGTCATCAGGATGAATGCCGCTATGATTTTGCCAAGTAAGATTGCAACTCCTACATAATAAAAATGCAAGTTTGCTTATTTTTATGAAGTATTTAAATTTTTTGCAGATTTGGCAAATTTGTGAATATCTGCAAAAAAATTGGCTATCCAAACTGTGACTTTAAGTTCAACAATGGAAACGTGGAAGACGCAGTATCCCATTTTGTTTCTCAACACGGCTCCGTTTTAAAAACTTCAGAGAGATTTAAAATGGAACTTACAGGGTTTAAAATGAGCGCCATTGCAAAATCAAACAGTTTCAACGTTTGGACTCCGATCATTGTAGATTTAAACCGGAAGTGTTACGTCCTCTTGCTGACAATTTTAAACAAACGGGATTCCTTTTTCACTTGGCTTCCTATTTTCCTCCCGTATTCAAATGAAAACTCTCAAAATGTCCCAGTCCTTGTAGAATACAAAGTACAAGCTGGGGACTCCCTTGGGGTAAAAACTTGGATTGAAAAACCAATTTCGTTGGCAAAAGCAAGTAAAACATTATCCAACTTGGTTAGTTTCTTGAATAATGCTTTCAAATTTATTTCCGCCTGTTCTGACAATGGAAGTTTATTGATTGAATGTAATTTAAAAATAATAGAAGAACTGCCGTTTGACACAGTTGAAAGGTTGTCTATTAATTCTGTTTCAATGGGAAAGAAAGAAAGTTTATTTAGACAGTCACGTGAAGAAGAAAAGCAAAGTGAGTTAAGGCAGAGGATGGACAATCTTTTGGACAATATTGAAAAAGCAAACAAAAGTTCTTGGGGAAATAATTTAATTTGTTTTAATTAAACTTGCAAGTTCATTGACATTATTTAATTAAATGTTAATTTTATGAAAAATAGCCAACTGTACAAAATTTAAGTTAATAACGATTAGTTTAAATATTTAAATCATTATTTGCTAGCATAAGAAAAAAATTGTGCAATAATTTTAGTCAATATCATGAGCAAAAATCCCAGAAAAATTGATTTTTAAGCTTACTTTCTGTTTCTTTTAAGCAAATACAGGTTTTTACGTGGTTTGTTAATGGATGATTTTTAACATAATTCGTAATTTCAAATGCTGGCAATAAAAGCAAAATATTTAAACATTAATGAACCTACGGATATACTCTGCCATGTTAATTTAAAAGAAAATTAATAAAAAGTGTTTTGTCAAATAAACTTTTGATTTGATAAGACATTTTTTTAAATTAAAGGAGTATCTTGTCCATAATATTTCCTTGTAAGAAAATTTTTTAAGTAACGGCATGCCAAAAAAATTGACCAGAAGCTTTCAATGTAGCAAACCGTTCAGAACAATTTTAAAGCCTTTTTCCCTGCATAATTAAATAATGGCAAAGAAACGCGAGGTTCCAACAAACTGCGTAGTATCTCCGGGTTTAAAACAAGCTTGTAATATATTCCAAAACTTTGGGAGTTTGTATCCCCTCCCTTTAAAAGTGGAAATTATAGATAAAACTATAGCATACAGGCTTGAGTCGCCCTACCAAAGGAAATACATTCCTTACTGGATTGCAACGTGTTTGATTTCGTTTATAATAGGAGTTGGCTCAATTCTATTTCTTTTCCTTGCTCCGTTCTTTTCCTCAATTTCAACAGGATTAAACGCCGTCTCTTCAATTCTACTTAGTTTCCTTGGAATGGCAGGTTCTTCAGAATGTATTGCATTCTACATGATTTTTATTCGTGGAAAAGATCTCATTGCAGCTTTGAATGAACTCCTTCGTAAAGAAAGTAAGTTAAAGGTATTTCGTAATTTAAACAAATAAACTTAAATGTTTACTGGCTTATTGGATTGAGGCTAGTTTTGATTTGGGTTTGATGGACTGTCTGTCTGTGTGTCTGTCTCTGACTGCGATGGTTCTGCCAAAATATCCCCCACCAAAGTTACCCCTCCAAGTTACCCCTGCCTAAGTTACCCCCACCTAACTTACCCCTCCCAAAGATTCCCCGCCCTAACTTTCCCCTCTACCAAAGTTGCCCCTAACTAAGTTACCCCCTCGTTCTTATCATAACTAAGGAAGGCAATTCACGCATTTGCAAATTAATATTCTAAACGCGGAATGCTCTTATGGCACGCAGTATTACGTGTTATACTTTCGCATATTCAATGACAAGATTTGCACAATAGTTCTGGATCAGATAAGGGTACTTTGTGCCCTAAACTCAACCAGACCTAACGTATCATCAGCATGTACACGATCAATTGCTTTCAGCAGAGTTTTCAAACCTAACCATAATCAAACATTCCTGTAGTTATTTATGTCATTTGCCTGTTTGGTAGTCATTTTATATACATAATTTCCTTTCGAAGGGGGGGGGGGTTAATTTCCTTTCGAAGGGGGGGGGGAGGGGGTAACTTAGGTAGGGGCAACTTTGGTAGAGGGGAAATTTAGGGTAGGGAAACTTTGGTAGGGGTAACTTAGGTGGGGGGTAACTTAGGCAGGGGTAACTTAGGAGGGGTAAGGTTGAAGGGGGATCTTTTCGGGATACCGACTGCGATGACTTAGTAAACAAACAAACTGAGCAAATAGCTATTTTACCGGATATTAAGTTAAAAATTGCTAATCATATATTATTTTTTTTGCATTTTTTCCCATATCGTCGTTTGCTCTTAAAAAGGGGTCAACTCAGGAGAGCTGACCCCTTGTCTAAACCAATCAAAAATGACTGGACCGATTTCAAAACTTTTCAAACGTAAGTTAAACCTTTTTCAAGAGCAAACGACGATGCACCAAATGGCAAACACAGACAGACTAAATAAATAGTATTAGTAAATGAAATGAAGAAATTTAGCTAGTCGGTTATTGATTTACGACCGTTTATTTTTCTTTCAGTTAAATTAAATATCGCGCGAAGGAACACAGACCGGGAGCAAATACTTGTCGGGGAGTTTTTACTATTTACGGTGTACACGGGACTCGTGTTGGTTCTGATGCTTCCTTTGACAGGAATTTTGAACGATTTGGACCCGTTTTATTTTTTATTTAACATTATGTACCCTCCTATTGAGAGGAACACGAGTTTAATTATTTTTTTGTGGATTTTGCGATACGTTTTTGCTTTATTTTGTTGCTATGAATGCGCCAGGTTTTTATTTATTTGGGCTTTGCTTGGCATTACAATTGCGTTTACTGGGCCTAGAATTCTTAAAATGGTTTACAAAGAGCATTTTAGGTTTCCTCAGGACGCACTTTTGCGGCTTTTTGCAATCAAGCGGATTCTCTTTATGGTTTTGGCATTTTACATCAACACTTTTCTTTTAGTGGCGTTGCAATGCTTGCAGAAAATGCTGGTTTTGAGTATTTGGCTTGTATTTTACTGCTGGGATAGGATTCCCGCTATAGTTTATTTTATTCTTGCTTTTATTTTCATTCCAATATGTACAGGGGCAATTTTTGCTTTGCTGAGTTGTGCAATGTACGCTGCAGAAATCAATAAAAAGTTTGTTTTGCGCAAGCAGAGAGAAGGCTGGACAAGGAATAAAATGAGTAAAACGTATTACTACGCGCTTTGTTGGAAAGCTCAGAGACGGTTGCCTATTTGCTACGGAATCTTTTTTTATATTGATAGGTACACGACAATGAATTATTTTGCTGTTTTAATAGAATACGTTACAGATGCATTGTTGCTAATTCAACCTTAAATGACCAAGGACTGGGTTAAAAATTAAATTTAAAAAGTTGTTTAATAACTAGTTTAAATGTACTTGTTATGTCTCAAAGTGTCCCAAAAGAAGAAGAGGTAATATGAATTGTAAAGTAGTATAAGTTGTATACACTTTAAATTTAACTTTCAAGTTAATTACGATTAGATTAAGTATCGTTTTTAAATTATTATTTGCTAGCATATGAAAAAATATTTTTGACATACAGTTGATGGGCATTGGTGTGTTCAGTTTCCAAGCGCAAACTTTTCGCAACCGATTTTGACAAAAGTGGTGTCAAAATGATCAGAAAATTATTTTAAAATTTTTGGACACATAAACCGTGTAATTTTATTAACCGTTTAAAAGTTATGTCTATAGCTCAAACTGTAAAAAAATGGTTTTCCCGCCATAACTTTTAAACGGTTAACAAAATTACACGGTTTATGTGTCCAAAAATTTTAAAATAATTTTCTGGTCATTTTGACACCACTTTTGTCAAAATCGGTTGCGAAAAGTTTGCGCCTGGAAACTGAACACACTAATGCCCATCAACTGTACATGTAAGTTGAAAGATAAGAAAGAACAGAGAGGTACATAGGAGGAAAATTGATTTGGCTATAGGAATGATATCCTGCCTAAACTAGGTCCCGTTTCCTAGCTAAAGATAGCCTATACTTCATAAAGTTACTTTGTTGAGGGGCAGCATAAG
>JAANSO010001241.1:0-18385 GCA_036507315.1 Lepidocyrtus fimetarius | reverse complement strand
TTTTACATTTTTCTATTCTCAGAGGCAAATCCTTGTGCTAACGTTCAATGTCCGCAAATAACGTGTGCGAATCATCAATACATTCCTCTTGGAGAGTGCTGTCCAATTTGTAGCGGTTAGTTCTAAACGGATATATTAAATCAAATGTTTAATCTGATAATATTCGAATAATAATGGTCTAAAACCGTATTTCAGACGACGTTACAAATGGAGGACTGAGCCCTTCTGCTGCTATTCCTGGACAAAGAGTTAGAATTTACTTTTAATTGTCTTTATTGTGTTGATGTTTTAATGTGCTTTACAATGATTGCAGGGTGAATCGGGGCAACCTGGGACAAAAGGTGTTTTAAGTTTATAAAAGTTAAAGTGCTTCACGGTTGTTACAAAGATAGTAATAAAGTTATTTTTAATTTGATGTCAAGGTCAAATGGGTGATAGTGGCTCACGAGGTGCACCAGGAGGTCGTGGGGAAGCGGGACAACCTGGTCCCCCTGGTCCACTCCCTGATGTATGATTTTAGGCACAAACACAAATAAACAATTATGAAATTAGCTTAACTAATTCATAAAATAACTTTATCCATTGGATTTAGCTCTCTCCTTATCTAAACAATCTTGAACCCGCTGGACAATCAATAGATAAAGGACCTGGAGTGGCGGATCAGCAACCAGCGTTTTTGCCTCAAGTGGGACCTGTTGGATTGAGAGGACCTCCAGGTTTGTCAATAATTTTTAATGCCTGCAAATGTTGAATATGAGTGTGAAAGCTAATATAAATTTGTAAATGATTCAGGGCCTCCTGGGCCATCAGGACCTCAAGGATTTCCAGGAATGCGAGGAGAACCTGGTAAAGTTCATAATAGTAATTTTTTGTGAAAACGTTTCCAGATCAGCCATCTCTCACCAATTTTTAAATGTAATCTTGATAGGTGAACCTGGTGCTGGCGGTGCTGTTGGAGGAGGAGGACCGCGTGGATTTCCAGGACCACCTGGGAAAGATGTATGACAACTTGTGATTGGAGACAAGTACTTGAAATCCTGAAAATGTTTAGCAATATTCTTTTTAATTTTTAGGGAGAGCCAGGCGATGATGGACAAATGGGGCCACCAGGTCCTCCAGGCCCACCAGGTCAAAGAGGGTTACCGGGAACTCCAGGTTTACCTGGAGGGAAAGGGTTAGTCATAATATTATTTTAATCCCTATTAAACATATTGAATATTATATTTATTCCTAAAGGCACCGTGGATTTCCTGGACTTGATGGTGGAAAAGGAGAGCCTGGAAAGGGTGGCGAGAAAGGAAGTGGAGGAGCTCCGGGTCCTCAAGGACCACAAGGACCTCCAGGAGCTGGGGGTGCCAGAGGAGAAAGAGGTTATTATAATTATTTTATTGTATTTGCTATTAGCATGCTAACTTAGGAAGACCAATATTTTCTGATTGTTATATCTTTTTAGGTAGGGAAGGTCCACCGGGACCTCCTGGGGGTCGAGGATTAGATGGACCGCCTGGTGGAATTGGATTGCCTGTAAGTAAACAGCTTTAATTTCTGTGGCGCTGCGTTGACTTTGAGAGTTCATGGATTGTGTTGACTAAACATTACTGACAATACTACTTATTTGTGTTAAGGGTGGTTTAGGTAAGCCAGGACCTCCAGGTTTCCCAGGATCTGGTGGGGCTAAAGGGTAAGTGAATATTGGATTTGATTCCATTTCTCTAAGTACATATTTACGATGTGCATATAATTTGGCAACGTAATTTTAGAGATGCTGGAGCGCCTGGAGCTAAAGGTGAACCAGGAGTACCTGGGCCTCGTGGTGAGGGCGGAAGGCCTGGAGCGCCTGGAGAATTGGGGAAACCTGGTACACCTGGAAAACCTGGTGGTAAAGGAGGGAAAGGTGACAAAGGACAGCAAGGTAAGGAATCCTTAGAGTGATAATGCGTAATTTAATTGTGACGATTGCGATTACTTACGAATTCCAAGCAAAATGATTCAATAAAGTACGCGTATCTTTCCATATAAGGGGCCGCTGGAGGTCAAGGATTTCCAGGAGAGAGAGGTGCCCCTGGGTTATCTGGAATGCCAGGTGGCGCTGGAGAAAAAGGAAATGATGGAATGAAAGGTGCAGGAGGTGGGGCAGGAGAGCCTGGGCAAAAGGGTGAAGGTGGTCCACCGGGAGCCAGAGGGGTGCCTGGAGGCAAGTTTTAGAATAGCTTGTTAGATTTTTCAAGTTAATACTCAATTATTAATGTGACGAAATTTGACTCAATTTAGCTGGAGGAGCTCCAGGAAAGCGGGGTAAAGTCGGAGCGGCTGGACCAGTAGGAGGACTTGGTGCTCAAGGAGAACGTAAATATATTACAAAATAAATCTTATAATATTCAGATAGATTCGACCGCATTTTTAATTTTATTCTAATGCTCGGTTTCTAGGTGGTCCTCCTGGAGGAAGAGGCTTACCTGGAGCTGAAGGTATTGTAACCAATTTATTGGAACTACTGGCTTCATATAATGAATTTGGAAAACAAATTGATTTGTTGAATCTTAGGTGCCCCTGGACAAAAGGGTGCTGGAGGAGAAAAGGGATTACCAGGCTCTCCAGGACAGAAAGGCGCTGGAGGAGAGCCCGGAAGACCTGGCCCCGCGGGAATGGGTGGTTTACGAGGACCTGCAGGAAATGCTGGGTTGCCAGGAAAGGGTGGTGCTCCTGGACCTCGCGGATTTCCAGGTTTTTGCATTTTTACATAAGACATTTTATATATTTTGCATATAAAATGCCAACAATATTTCACCAGCAATATTTTCTTTACATTTCTGCAGGAAAGGAAGGCAAACAAGGTGAAGGTGGCCCCACAGGACCACCAGGTATGCCCGGTAGACCAGGACGTCCAGGGGATAAAGGTCACGGGGTAAGGTCACGAAGAATTGTTATTACTTTCATCAAACATGTAACAAGCAAACCGAGTTAACGTTCTTTTATTTCAGGGAGAACCTGGAAGAGAAGGGTTACCTGGAGCTGGAGGGTATAAATATACCTACTTCAATAAATTTGTAAATAAAACCGTTTATAATTAAACATTTTTTGTTAATTTAGGCCCGCTGGAGCTAAGGGAGAGCCCGGAAGACCAGGAAAACCTGGAGACCTTGGTGCTCCTGGAAAAGAAGGACCGGAAGGTTTTTTGCCAATTTTTGCCATAGTATTTTTGTAAAGTATTGGAAATTAAATTAACGTAATGATTTCAGGCGCACGAGGGGAACAAGGAGCGATCGGTCCTCGTGGATTCGGAGTATGTATTTATAAATCAATCCATAATTATTTTATCTAGATAATATCAAAATATTTAATTTCAGGGGTTGCCAGGACCTCCGGGAGCTGGCGGCATGCCCGGTAAAGAAGGGGAAGGCGGCCAGCCAGGGCAGATGGGGCTTCCAGGACCAACTGGTGCACCTGGAGATAGGGGATTTCCTGGAGAAAGGGTATTTTAATAAAGCTGTCAGGATTATGAATGTATTGTTTGAAATTCTTAAAATGCAAAAACTCATTTGTTTTCATATAAAGGGCCCATCTGGACCAGCAGGACCTCCTGTAAGTTTTGCTTAACTTTCAGATTTGGAAAATTGAGTTAAATAACTTTGATTAAATCTGTCTTTACCACAGGGGGCTGCTGGGGAGCCTGGCATGGGAGGACCGGAAGGCCCGATGGTATGCTATTTTACATCATGAATTACAATTTAACACTAGAAGTTAACCCAAAACATTAAAAAGGGTATATTTGGGGCAATGAAAGACTGAAAAATGATACACAACAGTATTATTCTGCTATCATATATAATTTTCCATTTCCATAAATGTCAACTGTTAGATCAGTGAAATTATCCACTATTAATCATAATCAATAAGAATAACAATAATTCATTCTTGCATAGGGTGGCGCTGGACCAAAAGGTGACAAAGGACATCCTGGACAACCCGGATTAGGCGTAAGCGACTACAATAATTTTACAATTGTTAGTTTATTGTAGTTAGTGAATGATTTTGTTTGTTGATTAGGGAATGCCTGGCGGTAGAGGTCTTCCAGGGTTACCTGGAGAAAAAGGCGAAGGTGGACATAAAGGTATGAAAAGAAAGTAGTAGCTAAACTGCTTTCAAGATGCTACTTACAAAGAACACAAGTTTTTCAATATTTATGATTTGAATCATGCTTGTCGAATCTACTTGACCTTCTAACACGCAATATTCAATATTTATTCGAATATAATGTACTAATTCGAAAGAATATTTAAGAAAGAATTTATTGCCTTAAAGGTATGAAAGGAGATGCTGGTTCTCAAGGAAATCCTGGAATGAGGGGAGCAGGTAAGTAATCTTTCAATTGACAATCTACAAATATTTCGACAGATATTTCATTGCGTAACCTAGAAAATTATTAAACATAGGTGGAGGTATTGGACCGAAAGGAGTGCGTGGTGAAGCCGGAGATCGGGGGCCACCTGGACAACCAGGACAATCTGGTCTGTACAAATTTTAAAATTCACTTGTTAAAAATGTCAGTGAATTGATTACAATTTCGATTTATTCAGGTGAACCTGGAGGACTTGGAATGCCGGGTATGCAAGGAATGGGAGTAAGTACTCAAAAGTCCAATGTGTATTTCTGAAGATATTTTTGGTTTAAAAACTTATTTACATTTTAGGGAATGCCTGGTGGGCAAGGTTTTGTGGGTCCTCCTGGAATGGGTGGACCACCTGGGGCAAAAGGAGATGGAGTGCGTGAACTTTTATCATTAGAATTTTTATAAGGATTGAAATTGATTGAAATCACATTTATGTGATTTTCAGGGCCCTCCTGGTCCAAAAGGCCAAGCGGGACTTCAAGGCGGCGGAGGAAGAAAGGGTGAAGGAGGTGGGTAAAAGTTGCTTTCTTTTTCAAAATGTCTTTCAGTTTTTAGAAATGATTTACATTTTATTTCTTAATTTCATTTTAAACTCGTTTTATTTCTTCTCTAGGTCTTCCTGGACTTGCTGGTCCCACAGGTGGAAAAGGCGCCCAAGGATTACCCGGACTTCAAGGTTTACCCGGCGGTCAAGGTTTTCCCGGGCGAATCGGACCTGATGGACCACCCGTAGTTACATAAAATTGTTGCTTTTTAATAGATATTTTGAAATAAACGATGTTAATGCACAAATTGGTTAATTTAAAGGGACAAGTTGGAATGCCTGGACCACCGGGTGGCGATGGAATGATGGGAGAAAAGGGTGCCGGTGGACCAATGGTATATTTTGAAGCAGCGATTTCGTGCACTGATTCTCCAAAGCTTAATTATTCTTAGGTATTAAGTGTTATCGAATTTTAATTTTAGGGAAGAGGAGGTGCTCCTGGTCCAATGGGTGCTGAAGGTGCTCCAGGAAAAGAAGGACAGAAAGGTCAAGGTGGCCCACATGGTAAGTAAACTAAAATTTGCCAGTTGTAGTCATAAATATTAATTGCAATTACAAGTTTTGCAGTCATTAACCCCTCAAATAAATAATCTAGTATTGAAAACTTGGGATAGCTTTGAAATATTTTACTTAAAAGAGATTAATATTGTATTATGCAAGGCCCTGGTGGACCTATTGGCAAGCCAGGAGATGTTGGTCCTCCTGGAGGAAGTGGTCCAACGGGAATGCCCGGAATTCCTGGACCTCCCGGGTATTTTAACTATCACAGAAGTTTGTTTTTATGGATAAGTGATTTAACAATTCTTTTTTATGTTCGGAAACAGGCCAAGAGGTCCTCGAGGAGGTGCTGGAGAACCTGGAAAACAGGGCAAACCTGGAGGGGAAGGTCAAAGGTAAAACAATTCATTATCCTGTAGAGAAATAGCTAATAATTCCGAAAATATAATATAACATGAGTCAAATATAAATCACAGGGGGGAACCTGGAATGATGGGAATGCCAGGGTAAGCAGTAAATACAATTTTTATTGTACATCACGTTTGTTTTTTTGTAAGGTATTATAATTCTCATCAACAGTCCTGCTGGAGGAGCTGGCGAACCTGGACCCGAAGGAAGAGGAGGGCCTACTGGGCTAAAGGGAGAAGGAGGTAATAAACGACTTACCTCTATTACTCATAATAATTATATTTTGTTCTATTCAAATTTCAAATGTTTAAACACGTCACATTTTCAATTTATTAGGCAGACCCGGAGATAAGGGTCCTCCAGGACCTCCTGGCTTAATGGGTATCCCTGGTGCAGGCGGAGCTCCTGTAAGAAATCTATGAATATTAAATCATTTATACGGGTTTGGAGAGTTAATTTTGGCAATTAAAATGATAGGGGCCACCAGGAGGTGGTGGCAGGCCTGGACCGGGTGGAGCTAGAGGGGCCAAGGGAGATACAGGCCCACCAGGAGCAGAAGGACCTGCGGTAATTAAATATTTACAAAGTATTATTTAATTCAAATGCAATAAAAAATAAATTATCGTTTTTAATACAGGGAGGCAAAGGAATGCCTGGTGCTCCTGGCGCTGGAGGAGAAAAAGGAGACGCCGGACCTGGAGGAGCAAAAGGACAGAAAGGACATAGAGGAATGAATGGATTGCAAGGACCTCCTGGCTCTCCTGGAATGCAAGGTGAGCGTGGGCCCAGAGGTCCTCCTGGAGTACCTGGTAAAGCTGGAGACATTGGAACCAAAGGCAGAACTGGAAGAGACGGAATGATGGGAATGACTGGCCCAATGGTATAAATCTTTTTATGAATATCAGTACATCTATAACGCATATCGAAATGAAGAGTTTGAAGTAAATTGGGTAATTTTCTATTACAGGGACCTCCTGGAACTCGTGGTCCTATTGGAACTTCTGGAAATCCAGGGTACTATATAATTTAACTAAAAATTGTCTAAGATGTAACTATTTTCTAATCAAGCAATATAAATGGATTTATCTAATTTTGTCAATAGTCCGCCTGGTCCACCTGGACCAACAGGACCCGCTGGTCCTCCCGGGGAACCTTTAGGATTTGACGCTGCTGCACTAAGCGCACTTATGGGGGCTGGTCAAGCTAAAGCTGGAGATGAACCGTACTATGAAACCTTCAGATTGAATGTAATGAACGAAGAGGAAAGGAAATTCGTCCTTCATGCATTTAAAAAGTTGCACTCCACATTTGACAAATTTAATTACCAACCTGATGGCACCAAAGAATCTCCCGCAAAGACTTGTAGAGATTTAGCCACTCTTAATCCAAACTTACCTTCTGGTGAGTATTGGATCGATCCAAATGGTGAAGATAATGAAGATTCTGTTCTTGTCAATTGTGTAATGGAAGACAAAACAACTTGCATAATGCCCCAGAACGAGGAATTTAAATCCAGTGTAATGAACATTGACCATATTTTGGAGGAAGATAATCCTGATAATGTCATTTGGTTTTCTACCTTGGATGGTGGATACTTGGTAATTATTTCCTTCGCTGTTTAATGATCAGACATTTTGAGAAAATTGAACTACAATTATGTAATTCATTTCTTTGTAAACAGGTTTCATACAACATTGAAGCAACTCAACTCAATTTCCTCCAATTGTTGTCCACCAGTGCTGAGCAGAACATTACCTATCACTGCTTCAACTCAACCGCTTATTACAATGCCAAAGAACAAAACTACCAAAATGCGTTGAAAGTCGCGGGCTGGAACGATTTGGAAATTACGATGAGTGGAAATAAGAAAAGGCATTACGCAATTCATGAAGACTCCTGTCAAGTAATGATACCTTGACTTCTATAATTTTAATCATTAAATTATATGCAGGTATTTAAGAAAGTTGTATTTTTGTTTCAGGACAAGAAAGCGGAATGGGGGAAAACTGTAATAGCATACGCCACAGAGAAAACAAAGTCATTACCGATCGTTGACATCGCTGTGAAAGATTTTGCTGAGAAGGATCAAATGTTCCAAATAGAAGTTGGACCTGTATGCTTTTCTTAATCGCTTTTTCTCTTATTAATATTTTTAATTAACGAACTTTAAGATAATTAATTAGATGGATATTATTTACAGATAATTAGTAACGTATTTATTCTGATTTATTTATTTACTACCATTTAATTATTACTATTGATTGTTTTTTACGATTTTTAACTACAGAAGGCTTATTTTTATGGTCCAGTTTTTACGGTTATTTATTTGACAAATTTTGTTACATATTTATACAATTTTTCTACTAAATAAAGTACATTTTGATTGCAAATTTATCGCATTAATTCTTGGTAGCGGAAAAACAAACATAAATGCTTTCCAAACGTCATTTCTATAGTAAAATCATATCGAACAGAGTGGAATTTTTTTGTGCTACTTTTACGCGATGAAGATGAAAAAGACTAGTTTCCCCGTTATAGTTCAAAATTAGATAATTAGTAATAAATTATTATCAAGAAATTTTATTGCATCAATTTTAATGATCAGAATAATTCTTTCATTCATTTTGGTAGCACTTTTGAGAACCTTGGTGATGCATAGCATGAAGATGTGCAACCTACTACACTAATTGAAGTGAGCCATACGCGTACTGTTCCAAGTTGATAAACTTCCAAAATATGAATCAAAATAAATGTTATTTCAATGCTTTAAAAATGAAACAGCTTTTTATTATTATACAAATTCATACAAATGCAAATACATAAATATTAAATTACTTAATTACATTGACTGTAGTTTAAAATGGCAGTGATTTTATTGTAGGAGAGTAGAATGACGTAATAAGTTAAACCTACGGCAATAAAATTGCTATATAAAATTAAAAAAGAGTGAAAAATCAGCGTATTTTAACTAATATTAATTTAACCACCCTTTTACTAACAGAAAGTAAACTAATGGCAGTAGATGACCGTTTTTTGAACATTCTATTTCGAAGTGCATATATACACAGCAGAAACTGTAGTTTAACAAAATAAATAATGGAAAATAATTACATTTGAATTAAAAACGTTTGAATAAATACATAATTGCTAGACAATAATACTAATGATAACTATAATGGCAGTAGAATCATAATTAAATAATTTAAAATACACACAATTACATTTAAAAAATCTAGAATAGTTCTATGTGCATAATAATCAATCACATTTTATACAATATTTTTTACAAAATACCCTCAATATTTATCCGAAAGTCTTTTCCTGTGTGCTTATTCATAGGTTAAAGCTATATTTTTTAAAATAAATTCGATATGAACAACATTCATTAATTTTGATCAAGCATACAATATTTTAGCAAGCGTCATTGTTCAATTTTTAGCAGATTCACACGTGTACAATTAATGAAATAAGTTTTGGTACTCTTTCGTATACTTTTACGTTTTCCCTATTAAATATTTTATTAGCTTAATGATGAACGCTAAGTAAAGCAGACTTGTCCTATTTCTATTCGGAACTTTTGATCCCTTTCCCCAATGTCCTTAATCGATACGTCAACTATAGGGAGCCGAGGAGCTTTGTCTGTTGTATACGCAATTACTGTCTTGGCCCATTCTGGTTTCTTCCACTGTAAACAAAATGCATATTGTTAAATAAAAAGATTATTTGCCATAATGCGAATTAAAACATTCTACTTACGCGACACTCATCCTCTGCTACGTTGTAACGTGTCCGTTTTGATCCTCTAGCTGTCAGTTCTAAGTCGTTCCACGCCATAAGTTTCAGTGCACTGCGATAGCTTCTTTTCTGAGAATCATAATGAGCTGCAGAGTTAAAACAATGATAGGTGATGTTCTGCTCTGCTTTCGCTGAGAGTAGTTGGAGAAAGATCATTTGATTGCCATCAATTTTATACGTAAACTGCAAAAGAGACAAATGTTTAATAATTAAATTATTATTAATATAAAAACATTATGGAAAAATTAGGGAGTTTTACCTGGAATCCCTTCTCCATGTCTGAGAACCAAGTGTCGTTAGTTTTTGTAACGTCTATTTTTGGACTAAACTCTGCCGTTTTATTGGGTCTTGGATAAATGCAAGTGGCTTTGTCTTCCATTCGACAGAAGACAAGGATTGCATCTCTCTCATCGCCCGCATTCGGATCAATCCAGTATTCACCAGTTTTCAGGTCCGGATGAGCAATGGCCAAGTCTCTACATGTCTTTGCTGGAGATTTCTTATCGCCTGCGGGCTTCTTAAACTTTTCAAATGTTGCTTTCAGTTGGTCATACGCCGTAAGGACAAGTTTCCGTCTTTCTTGATCGTTTATTTCTTTGCCCAGGATTTTGTAGGGTTCGTCCCCAGCCACTGGATCAGGACCCTGTAAAATAAATTGCATATTATGAATGATAAATAATCCTTGTAATTGTTTTATTTGAATCACTGAAGGCTACTTAGTGGCCAACCTTGGCTTGCCCTTGTCCCATAAGAGCAGCAAGAGTTGCAGCGTCATATCCCAAAGACTCTCCAGGTGGACCAGGTAAACCGGGTGGTCCAGCAGGTCTAAAATGAAATATTAAATTTGTAAAACAAATTCAACTATATTGCAATTCAGTCATTAATTGATTACCCTGGCAAGCCCGACTTTCCTGGTTCTCCAGCACCTCCTCTCGGACCTGGAGGACCAACAGGGCCAGGAGGTCCCATTGATCCATCTCTTCCGCTTGGACCTGTATGCAGAAATATGAGTGACGGTTATATTAAAATGTGTTTTGCCTTCACATTTTACAGTAAAAGTTTTACCTTTCATTCCGATGTCTCCAGGTTTTCCTGGCTGTCCTGGTGGTCCAATAGGTCCTCTTTCTCCCATTGGACCCTATAAATATTGCAAAAGGGAAATGGATTAAAATTTGAAGTAATACGAAATATTTATTAAAATTTAGAATATGTATTTGTAATGTTTTACACTTGGGCCAGGCATTCCTTGAAGACCAATTAAGCCACGATGTCCTTTAGCACCCTTGGCACCACCACCACCACGATCTCCCTTGTCCCCTTGTGGTCCTGGAGCGCCAGGTTTTCCTCTTCCACCCTTTTAAATAAATAAATGCATTATATTTGCAATTTTAAGGATATCAACCATACAGTTTTAAGCACAATAACTTACAGTTGGACCTTCTACTCCCTGTGGACCCGCTTCTCCTTTAGGTCCTCTTTCACCACCAGCTCCAGGAGGACCAACGTTACCAGGAGGACCCTATATAAAATATAATTTCGTTGAAATTATCCTTTAAGGATTGTAAATAAAAATTAAGACAAAATCATACAGGAAGTCCTTGAACGCCAGGCATTCCCATCATTCCAGGTGGACCTATAAAGAATGAGTAAGCAAAGGTAATTGAACTGTGTTTTACCTAAAAAAATGTAAATTTTAAAATCATACCAGGAGGTCCCTTATCACCAGGCCTTCCTCCAATTCCTGGAGGACCAGGTTTGCCTCCAGCACCCTCAGGACCAGGTTCGCCTTAAAATCAAATACATATACACATTTTTAACATTGAACACGTGCAATAATTGATGATTTGTATACTTATTACTTACCTTGAGCTCCAGGTGGTCCAGTTGGTCCCATCATTCCAGGTTCACCTCTAGGCCCTTCACCTCCTGGCTTTCCTTGTGGACCTGGCTCACCCTATTGCAAACGTAAATGAATCATGATAATAATATTTTAAAAATTAAAACTGTTGAATAAACTTGAATAAACTGTAAAGTCGTGTTTTGTTTACAGCAGCTCCTCTAGGACCTCTTGGCCCAGGTGGGCCAGTTGGGCCGGGCAGTCCAGGTAAACCTCTGTCTCCAGCAGGTCCAGGATTACCTAAGTTACAAGAAAACGATGATTTGTGAATTGTCACTCAGTGTTTTCTTGTTTTTACAGAGGTTTATATTATGCAAAATGTCTTACCTGGTTTTCCAACAGCTCCAGCCGGTCCTTCAGCACCGCCTTCTCCCTTTGGTCCTACATTTAAAAACCAAACGATGTTATCAAAAAACTACTAAACTTCACATATTAAAAATAGAATTTCGCAAACCTTCTGGTCCTGGTGCTCCAGGTGGCCCCAAAGCCCCTGGTGCCCCTGCTCTTCCAGGCTCTCCTCCTTGTCCTTTCAAACCAGGTAGACCCAAAGCACCAGTAGGACCTTGCATACCTTGAGCACCCTGGAAATGGAAGTTAGTTTATCACTTTAAGTGGTGTTTAATTAGAAATGGATTTGCCAAAGTTAGTGCAATTTAATTACAGGTGGTCCTGGGTTTCCAGGCCTTCCGGGTAAGCCTTGGGGCCCTGCTTCTCCTCTTGCTCCAGGCTCCCCACGCGCTCCTTTACCTCCAGGTAGACCAGGAAGTCCAGGTTTTCCTTGTTCTCCAGGTTTTCCAAGTTGCCCCGGTGCACCTTGTTCTCCTTTAGGCCCAGGAAGTCCTCGTTCTCTTTTATTTTAAATTAAAAACGTACAGTTTATAAGTTGACAAATATAATTGCCAAAAAGGAATGCAATTTAGCTTACCCTTTAGCGCCAAGTGCACCTCCAGCACCTGGAGGTCCAGGAAATCCTTGCATTCCAGGAGGACCACCAGGTCCACGATCTCCAGGCGCGCCAGGTCCACCCGGTTCACCTAAATGGCACAATATTTTTGCTTCAGTTACGGAAGACTAACAAGGACATTTTCAATAGAAATAGTACTCACCTGGAGGACCAGGTGGGCCAGGGTCACCACGATCTGCCGGTTCTCCAGGTGGACCAACTGGCCCAAGTGCTCCTGGAGGTCCTTTATCTCCTGGACGACCTGGAGGTCCAGCCGCTCCCATCAGACCTACAATACAATGGTTTGTAGTAATTAGGTGTTTACAGATGTAGCATAGCGCTTTAACAATATTTGCTTTGCGATAATCACAATGAAGCCAAATATAATCGTTAAAATGCTTGCGTTTCTTCAGAAACCATAAATCAGATCAGCAAACCTGGTCCACCACGTTCCCCTTTCTCTCCCGGAAGTCCCGGCTGCCCTCGAGCTCCTGGCAAACCCTGAATAATACCCAAAATATTAAAAAACGTATCACTAAAGCTAACTTTTGAAATAAGTATAATAAGTACCAGTAACCCTGGAGGTCCTGCATGTCCCTTATCACCTTTAGGTCCGGGCGGTCCCTATCAAAACCACAAAACAAAAAGTATGTGATGGTGGGGCAAAATAGGACATTACTAGAAAAACATTTATTGGCTTTCTTCGTTTAGTTTCTTTTGCAAACTTACAACAGGACCTTCCATACCCATCATTCCAGGCTCCCCTCTACCTCCAGGTGGCCCAGGTGGTCCCTTTGGAATCACAAAGTCGCTATTATTAATTTAAGTTGAGTAATAAAATTACACCTTAATCATTTTTTCTATTCTTTCTTACGGATGGACCTCGTTCTCCCGGTGGCCCCCTTTCACCTCGGCCTCCAGCAGCACCCGGCATACCTAATGATCAACCAATTGTAATATATTGTCAGCAACTATTTTACGATTTACAGGTGAACAATTAAAATTTTTAGGTTAGAAGGGATAAAGTTCCATTGGTCAATTGTAACCGAAGATGATTCTATGCGTAGGAAAGCCTTATATCTAACCTTGCATTCGATTATTAATTTTTGAATAACGAACCTTGAGCTCCTGGCAATCCTCCCTCTCCATCCTTTCCGGGAAGACCTGCGGCACCGGGTGGTCCTGGCAAACCCTAAGACAAAATAGCCCAAAAAATTAGATTTATTACAAAAAGATTTCCAAATGCTATGGAAAGTTTTTTTGTTTCTTTCACTAACCTGGAATCCTCTAGCTCCAGGGGATCCTGGAGGACCACGGGCACCCTCAGGTCCTATCGTTCCATTAAAATTGCAGCAATTAGTAATATGTAAAATTAATGGAATGTTTATATAGTGAAAACAACTTTAAAATTTTACCTGGCAAGCCGGGAGGTCCTTGCATTCCCATTCCGCCATCTTTACCGGGATCTCCTCTTGGACCTAAAAAACAGTTAGGAAAGTTGAGTCAATTTGTTAGCAAAATTTCGGCACTTTCTAACTCAAATGATAAAATTATTACAAACCTGCAGCACCAACGCCACCCGGCTCTCCATCTTTTCCTGGTTCGCCCTATTTTCAAAAATTATTAATTCAGCAAATGAACACTACGTTATGATGAGTGAGTGGTTGTAAGAAAAATGCTCTTACTCCTTGTCCTTTCTCTCCGGGCGGTCCAACAGGTCCAGGTAAGCCAGGAGGACCCTTAGAATTAAAATTGAGGGCTTAGATTTAGTTGAAAAGATTTAAACAATAATAAAAGTTGCTTTTAAATTTACCATCATTCCTTGCTCTCCAGGTTTTCCATCTCCTCCAGGTAAACCTTTAAAATAATGAACCAACGGAGAATTTTAGAACTCCATATTTTACAGTAAACAGAGATGGAAAGCAAATTAAATATTTTACCTCGTTCGCCAGGTGCTCCAGCTTTTCCAGGTAATCCAGGTCTTCCGCCAGGACCTCGCAATCCTGGCATTCCAGGTGGCCCGGGTCTTCCTACGTATTAAAAAACGTATAAATATCCGTTTATTTCATCAACTTTCTCCATTTACTTTGTTAACGCTGATCATACCTGGCTCTCCTCCGACACCTTTCGGTCCTGCCGGTCCAGGAGGACCTCTGTCACCCTTTTATCGAGAAAACAATAACATTTTGATATTTGGTTTAAACGTATCTACGGTAAAAATTATATGAAACTAACTCCTTGGCCTTTAGGACCGGGAGCTCCGTCCTGTCCAGGTAAACCTCTTCCTCCAGGGGGACCTTTTAAAAAATTACAGAATAGTTAATCCATGTCTTCATTCTAGAAGAAGGAGAACTATTTTATTCATCTTTTTACCTCGTTCTCCTGGAGGTCCTCCTGGGCCAGTTGGTCCTCTTGGTCCTGGTTTACCCCTTTTTCCTGGAGCGCCACCAGCTATTGTCGATGACCAGATCAGAGTAAAGATTAGAATCAATTAAAACTTAGATTTGTAAGTAGTTTAGAAAGATTGGTTATTCAATTTAAGCTAATGCTAACCTCCAGGTAAGCCTCTTTGCCCTGGAGCACCGCCCTCCCTATATTTAGCAAAAACATCATCAGAATTATTAAAATTCTCACATATTTTGTAATGATTACTCCGCTGTGAACAGCAATGCTGGTCCTTACCCCTTCATTCCAGGTTCCCCTTTTCCACCAGGCTCTCCAGGAATACCCTATTTAAAAAACAAAACGTTAAATATGAGTTTCGTAACTAGGCCATAGAAAGTTACGAAATAGCAAATCGTACAGGGTTTCCTTTGGCACCACCAGGACCTGGACTGCCAGCTAACCCTGGAGGACCACGAGGGCCAGGGAATCCTTGACCTCCAGGTGCACCAGCTAAGGAAAATGATAGCATGTATTTACTTCTTCATTTAAATTATATTTTGTATACTACTCTACAATTATTTGATATAACCAAACAAAATAAATTCTCTATAAACCCGTTCCATTCATAGATAATTCTTAATGCAAACAAACCTTGTCCAGGGGATCCTTTATCTCCAGCCATTCCGTCCTTTCCAGGTGGCCCAGGTTGTCCTATTATGGAAAAAGGTAAAATTTGCTTTAAATGAAAAATCGTAATATTATGAATAAGCCTTTTTCTATTACCTCCTTCGCCTGGGGCTCCTGGTCTACCTCCTTCTCCTCTGGGCCCTTGTAATCCCTGCGAACCTTTTAGATGCATAAGGAAATAAGACAGTTATCAGTGGCATGGAACTTGGCATCAATCAACCCCAAAATATATTTAGATAACATCCGAAACTGATTAAAATTACTAAAAGTGCACTTTTATCATTAGAAACCTTTTGTAAAATATTGCTAACCTTTTGGGCCAACTCCACCGGAGTCTCCTTTTGCCCCAGGAGCACCTGGAAATCCTGGTGGCCCTGGTTTTCCAAGAGTTCCCTGATAAACAAATAAAATTGCAATGATATGAAACTCAACGTTTTAACTTAATAGCGTAAACATTTACTGGTAATCCAGGAGGACCAGCGATTCCATCAATTCCTCTTAAACCTGGAGGTCCCGGTGGTCCTTCACGACCTCTTTCTCCACGTGGTCCAGCCATGCCCTACAATATTTAGAAATAATGCTTCGTCAAGTCCATTTCAAGTAAGCAATTTTTACTTATCAAACTTCGTACCATCGGTCCAGGAGGTCCCATCGGTCCCGCATTCCCAGCCATACCCTTGTCTCCGCCCATACCTTATAAAACAATGTCATTTTAGTTACAAACTTATACAAAGCTAGCATAGAAGTTTGTTTCGTTTTGTTTTGTAGCTTCCTACCTTGCTCTCCTTTCCCTCCATCAAGACCTGGGAAACCACGATGTCCCTAAATTAACGCAATTGTTTTTTTAAATACAAGCCATTTATACTATTTTAAATAATTGTGTATTTATGATTCACCTTCATGCCGGGTAATCCTGGCATTCCCGGTAACCCTCTTGGCCCCGGTGGGCCACCAGGACCGGGGGGACCTGGCTGTCCGTCTTCGCCTGGCTCTCCCTAAGAAATCAAATGAGCCATTGCAAAAGATTGATTGTGATTCATTGCAAACATTTGCTATTTTCATATTCATACATCCTTTCCCGGTGGTCCACCTAATCCTCTTTGTCCAGTTGGTCCAGTCGCACCAGCAGGCCCTTGCTCACCTAAAATATTCATAGTAATTCTTAAACTTCCATTTCTGGCGAATATAATATCGCTATTTTGCAGTTTACCTGGCTCTCCACGCATTCCTTGAAATCCTTGTGGTCCAGAGGGCCCCGGAGGTCCTAAACATAATAAAAAAGTTATTAAAGTGCTACCTTCATAAATAAAATTGCTTCGTTGGAGTTCTTACCCGGTGGACCTCTCGGACCAACGGGTCCGGTTTGAGCTTGTAAAAATTGGAAAGCATCCGGTGGAGGGGCCTTATCTCCTGTTCCTTGTGAACTTTGCAGTTGGTTTAAAAACGGTGTGATCTATAAAATACATCACTGTTTAAATATTGAATTGTATGACGATAACCGCCACGCTTAATATTGCGACCCTTACGTCAGGAGTGGGCCCTGGAGGTCCCGGTTGGCCAGGTTCACCAGGAAATCCAGGCTCCCCTTGAGTTCCAGATTCTCCTTTCATACCCCTCGCGCCTGGCGACCCTCCTTCTCCCTAGTAAATTATTGTAGTAACATTTTAATAAAACCATGTTGATTGAGAAATACTTAAAAGTACTCAAAGTATATTAAAATTACTCTTGGTCCTGGTGGAGCAACCGTTGGACTTGCATCTACTAATGCCTCTTCATCTAAAAATAATAATTAATTTTAAATTTACTTGTTCCTAAAATCCTAAAGCATTGAATTCTTGTAACGTACCACTGCAAACTGGACAACATTGACCTAAAGGAATGTATTGTTGCGTTGTACACGTTATTACTGGACATTCAACGTCATCACAATTTGCATCTGCAAAAAATATACCATGTCATCGTTCTGGTATTTTCGTAAATAAGTACAAGCATTTTTGCTATAGTTGCATTGCTGTGACATTAACGAACCAGGGCATCCTTCTCTTGAGCATTCCACGTGACCTCCATTACATCGACAAACGGCACAAGTGTCAGGTTTCCAATCTTCTCCGTCCTGATACGTACTACCTTCAAACTGGCAAGTCCTTAGCGTTATCGGCTCTGTAACATATTTTCATTGAAAGCATTGTAGATGTTTGCAATTTTTGGCTTCCCTTTATAGAGTAGCATCCCTTTAGGTAGCTTTTTTATAAAGGGTAAAAGTATTTTAAAGGGATAGTTTTATTAGAAACCACCTTCAACCCTTCGTGGAGGCACTGTAGTGGTTTCTACTGGAGGAGGCCCGCGTGTAGTTTGTCCAGTTTCCGCTGCCGCTCCACCTCTTCCTGAATTGAAGCAAAAAAAGCGTTTTTATTGTAAAAGGAAAGTAAAGCTGGTAGAATTTTATACAATAAAAGGATTCATTCTAATTCATTCTAATTCCATTTGTATGAACAAACATAATTGCTACTCAATTATGTGATTTTCCAAGAAATTAATGTTGAATGGAGAGCATTAGCATTCACATTTTTACACACGTGTGAAATTAATTAAATCTAAGAGTGAAAGCACTCTTGAAAGATTCTTTCCTTTTCACTGGAATGATGAGGATAGAAGGATGTTTTTCTGTTTTTCATTCGGATTCTTCTAAAAAGCTGTGCTACTTTTATCTTAAACACCTTTCCGATAAACAGGCTAATGGAACCTCTTTTTAAAAAGATTTCTGGAGAAAGCTCTAGACGTAATTAAAATAAGTTTGACTGATTCTTTATAAAGTGTTTTTTTGGAAAAATATTTAAC
>JAANSO010001240.1:0-18400 GCA_036507315.1 Lepidocyrtus fimetarius | reverse complement strand
CAAAACAAAACAATGTATTTAGGTCGCCGGTTGAGTCTACGTTTAACTATACTTCAAAAAGGTATTCAAATTTTGGCTCAAACTTCTTCAAACCACATGACTTAAACCGAATCATCTAAACAGTAAGTAGTAGATCAAATCTCATGATTTTGTTGAACCTACCACTGCAACACAATTATGTTTGCAAAATACACGTAAAATATTATTGAATAGTAGAAAATGTTTATTTGGTTTATTTCTACCATAAATAATTTTAAATTAACATTATCATTGTTTAAAACCAAATAGTTTGTATTTCTTTAATTAAATTCTAGTAGTTTTGATTATTTATTTGCAAAATAAATTGCTTAATTAGTTGATACTAAATTGATTGGGGCAAAATGTTGCATTTTTCTGTCGGTAAGAGTTTGTCGAATTGTTAAAAATAAGTCTAGGTTCTCGTATATTGACAAAATTTAACCCATTAGAATACAATTGGAAATTAAACTTATGTATAAGGATAACTAATTTTACATTCCAAGCAGAATTGTTCATATAATCATTTAATTATAATAAAAGTACTTATCAAATTAACCCCAAGTATTCATACAATATTTGTTGAAGGCTTATTCCAAGAAGCAGGGATGGAATAATGCTATTATGCTCATTGACGCAAATTTTCAATAATTCACGCTCCTATGATGATGATAGTCGTATTTAAGGAAGACTTCACCTTCACATTTTGATAATAACACAAATTGTTCATACAGGTTGACTGGCAACTCTACAATTCACACTACTCGCATATTTTGACCGATCGTGACATTTGAGAGTGTGCAAAGTGAGGAACAAGAGCCAACAGGAAGCATAATGTTTATCGTTGCATAGTCATTTCCTTTTAAGGTGAAACCGTTAATCTGGGAATATTGATTGCTGATAAATATTACAAGACTCTTGATTATTTTCTTGCAATAATTGAAATCTAGATATTTTGGCAAAAATTGAGGGTTTCAGAAAATAGCCACAAATAATGAAACTGCAACAGCAATACGTTAATTCCAAAATTCTGTTTAAGCATTTGTATGGAACGCAACATAATTAGCACATATAGATATGCTACATCATATGCCAAGCAAATATAAAGGCGATTATTTTAGTTTTAGCAATTCTATTAGGCTTTTGGGAATAAAAATAGTATGTTGAAGAAATTATGCAAGCATAAATGTTAAACGTGTCATGCGATATTACATAGGTTTCGACTTTGTTTACTTTAGTAGGAGGAAGATGCTTTTTCCATCCACGCTTCAGCTTTTTATGTACATTAGATATTCGTAAATGATGAAAGAAATGTAAGAGAGAAATGTATCCACTTTTAAACATGGATTTAGTTATACAGTGAATAAAACTACGGGGTCAAGTTGTCAAGTAGAAAGGTTTTAATTTCATTGGAATCTGATTGCAATTCTTCATCATACAATCATACCTTGATCCATCAATTCTGAAAATCATTTACCAGCTTTGTTTTAACCATATCGAAATATTCGTAAGTTAATGGCAAATAAGCCCCAAGCACAGCTTTTGTATCATTTTTTTGTAATATAATTCCTGCAATTGCGAGATCTGCTACTACCGAATTTTACATCATCTTGTGCTTATGTTTAGCAAGGTAAAGTTATATTATACCTGCATAGAGTATTGTGTATTATAAGAAATAACCCGTGTTTATTTTATTTTTCATTCATATAAGCAATGCAGCCTGTAGATCGTAGGTACTATAACTTGTATACACAAAGGTTACGTAATGTAAGCAAATACCTTCTCCCCTAAAATAGGACTCTCTATCTTGCTGCTTTTTTTAGATCAGCCGGTTCATTTTGTTATTATAAAGAATCAATTTTTCGTTGAAAATTTAAAAAATCTAGTCTAGTAGCATATAAAATATATTCGGAAAAGGAAAGCTTTTTAATTTATTTTAAAGCTTGCCTTTTTCTTTAAAAGCAAGGTTAAAATGGATTTTTTTAAATTAACCCTTTTTCCATTTTCACAAGATGACTAAATTTCTTTTTGATTTGTCTCAAAAATCTAAGTTTCGTCTTCGTTTTTTTAATTAACCCTTTTTCCATTTTCACAAGATGACTAAATTTCTTTTTGATTTGTCTCAAAAATCTAAGTTTCGTCTTCGTCAACTTGTGCATCCACTGCAGTTGCTGTGTGCTGACCACCCTTACTATACAAACAAATTGTCTTTCTTTGTTTCTCCTCTTTACTCATTACGCAATAAAATATCGAACAAACATTTTTGACAAATATAGACAAACTTAAAACCAGGTCAAGAGATACTAATACTACTCATTCACTGCTCAAATAAAAACGTAAAAATTCTCTAAAATATGTAATAAATAAATTATCTTGGAATTAATTTTGAAAGTGGGGAAAGCGAGAATTGTTTTGCAGTTTAATACCCTTTCCAATGATAACATCAAAGTTTATTTTTAATTGAAAGTTCAAAATGCAAAAGAATGAATCATATCAATCATGAGGTCAGTGCAAATCTGTTAACTTGGTAAGAAGAAAGGAAAGTAAGAACAAAACATGTGTCACCAACCACTTGGATCGAACTATTGTAATTCATCGTCATCATTCTAATATTAACACATCCTCACCACTGTAAACTACAGATCATGTTTGATTTTATTTCACCGGTGATAAGCCCAGTGTTATTGTTGGAGTCAATTTGATGTAAAAACTTTATTACCAATTCGGATTTATTCATCATTGAAACCCAATAATTCAATCAAAAAGGCAGCAGTTGCTATCAGTGCTTTACAATCATTAAAAATTGATGTACAAATTTAAAAAGAATCATGTTGGAGCAGTTCATTCAATTTCAAATGATTTATTTCCTAAAAATATTCCAAACCTTAGAAAATGTGTAATCTATGTAATTTTGGAAGATGATTACTTTTTTGTGCTATATCAAAAGAAACTAAAAAATGGTAACCTTTGTTCATGGAAGGCAAACTTTTTAATAGAAAATGAATTTAAAATCTTTGTAGAAAGTGTTAGTAACATCTGAATGTGTTATCAATTTCTCTAGTCAATCCGGATCGGGATTCCTGGTCACTTTTCATTTCATAAAGTCTACTCTTATACTTCTTATGTAGACTTTGGAAACCTCTACTTCGTGTAATACTTGTTATAGGCATGTCGAAAACATATACTTTAAATCCTGGGAGTGTTAGTAGAATTCCCACTCCTCGTCCAATACCAAAGAAGTTAAAGATACTGATAGTCTCGGCGTGCGTGTCTTTTGGATTACTTTATTACTTTCATATCACAGGAGGTTCACCTTTAATAGCTTTTTATTCTAGACCAAAATATCAATGGAAGCCAGGTACGTTTGTAATGTACCAATCTGTATATTTACATTCAACAAAATTGGAAATAGTCAAGTAAATTGTTTATATTCAATGATAAAACAGAGTTCTCAATCCTAAACGGACCAGATATACTGGCATCAGATCCAAGAGTAATCGCAAAGCTGAGGAACAGTTATATAGTTTATCCTCCAAATGCGAGCTCACCGCCATACAATTTGACAACTCCTTGGTTATCAGATCCATCCATGGGACAATCACAAGTTATTCGAAAGCTTTTTAAGAATAAGTTGCGAAATAATGAGAAGGGGTTCTTTTTGGAATGTGGAGCTTTGGATGGAGAAACAAGATCAAATACGTTATATTTGGAAAGGTTTAAATCCTGGAGTGGACTTTTAATTAAACGGACCAGATATACTGGCATCAGATCCAAGAGTAATCGCAAAGCTGAGGAACAGTTATATAGTTTATCCTCCAAATGTGAGCTCACCGCCATACAATTTAACAACTCCTTCGTTATCAGATCCATCCATGGGACAATCACAAGTTATTCGAAAGCTTTTTAAGGATAAGCTGCGAAAAAATGAGAAGGGGTTCTTTTTGGAATGTGGAGCTTTGGATGGAGAAACAAGATCAAATACGTTATATTTGGAAAGGTTTAAATCCTGGAGTGGACTTTTAATTGAGGCTGATCCGAGTAATTTTATCAAGCTCAATGAAAAGAACAGGCGCAGTTACTTGTCACCTACGTGCCTTAGTACAAAATCATATCCTGTGATGGTAAGTCACGTTTAATCTTGGCTAGTTGCTATTTTGTCGTGATTCGATTAATAATAAAACTTTTATTGTTACTTTTCAAGGTTGCATTTGAACAAAATGCTAATCAAGGGAAAATTTCTCAAAGCTACTCTGTGGGGATTCTTGAGAAAAATCACGTTGATGTGCAATGCTTTCCATTTGAATCGTTTATGATTGCATTAAATAGAACCCAACTGGATTATTTTAGTTTGGATGTTGAAGGAGCAGAACTGGACATTTTGAGGACGATCGACTTCCACAAATATGACATTTCAACTTTATCTGTTGAATTTATTCATGACATTGAAGGCAAAACTGCAATTCATGAATATATGGTGTCGAATGGCTATTTTGTCTTTACAGAAGTTACTCATCCAAATTGGTTAGCAAACGATTTTATTTTTGTTAGGAAACAATTTTATGATAATTTGTCAAGCGATTTAAGAGAATCACTAGATGAAATACATAAATCATATCTGGAAACTGGACCTATTGTCTCCAGTGATACGATACCCCTTCCAACCGATGACATTTCACTGGATTGAAAATTATTTTATCATTATTTTTTAAATTGAACATATTGTTAGTACTTATTGTAGGTACTTTTACGTGTTGAATGTATTAACGTGATGCTTTAAATGGCGAATACTTCTTATTTGTGATAATTTCACTTATGAAAGCTTCCAAACTGATTTTCTAACTGATTATACCCTTTTATCTCTTACTTCAATATTTTATTTTGGTTATGTTTTATACCATGTAACTTACTTCTTGAGTCTGTATGATTAATGTACTTGAAATAATGACTTCACAGTGAGATATAGAATAATAATGGTGACTGTAATTTAAATAGAACGACGATTTAACACACAATCGGTCAGCTCAAGCTCACCCCAATAATTGTAATTTGTAAAGAAAAACAAAATGTGAATGATGCCTTTAGCAAATCAATTTAGACTTGTACAAGTATCTGCTCATTACTAATTACTAATGTTACATGATTCCTTGAGTGTTCTATCACATTCTCTGTGCTATTAATTATTAAGTAATTAAGCGCACAGTTTTTCAATAAAATAACAAAAATGACAGAAATAACAGTAACTAATTTTATTAAATGTAAAACCATACTGTAGTGAACAATTACATAAAATATCTTGCAATAATAACATAACAAGAGCAATAAAATGGTAAAGTTTTTTTAACAAATCAAAAAGAGTAAAATAGAAAATTCTTATATTATTTGCAGCAAGTCCACATAATACAAACCCCAAGCTTTCTTTAGTATGGCAAAAACTTTCTTATACAAAATTCATAGATGATATGATACGTTCAGTGTATAACTTAAAGAAATAAATTATAAACAAAAAATATAATATTATGTTAAATTTTAACACTTGAAATAGGTACCCTTTTACAAAATGTTTTGGACTGATTAAAAATAAAATTATAACAATAAGACTACGCAGAATGTCTATTAAGATTAGATGAGACAATCGATGCAGAGTCTTCATCGTCCATTCTATGATGACTCAACTCGATTGCTTGCTTAATAAGAGGACTACTTGAAGTATTTCCAATTCTTTTTAAGCTTCTATCCTTTGGCTTGTACAAAAGGACATCGTCCTTGTTTGTTATTAAAAGGACCACTCTACGTTGCCTTCCACCTCGCTTGGGACGTAGTGAATTCTTGACAACCAGAACCGACCTTATTGAGCGACCTGAAGGCAGCAAACTGGAGAGATCTTTATTTGCTATGCTAACTTGAGAGCCAGACCACAATGTTTGTTCCAAAGAAGATGGCGAGGCTCCAGCATTGGTAGACGATTCAGAATCTAATTGTTTGTTACTTCCTGTGTTGTCCGCTGTGGTGTGAGCCTGAAACGCAGCAAGAGCTTCTGGGGGAAGCTCTCCGAGTTCTTTGAACAGGTTTTCAGAGTAATTTATCACCTACAAAAAATTAAAATAATTTTATAATTGTTTTCAAAAGGAAATCAATCAACGAATTTACACAATATGTATAATATAAATACTTTACCTGAATGTCAGCATTTCCTAAAATTCCACTTTGCACAAGTTGATTTCTTAATTCTTCTGGAACATCTTCCGGCAGTTTAGCTTGTCTCGTGTTAATGCTGGACTGATGATGGGGTGATTCGACATATTGGTAAAGTGGAGGTGGATTTTGCTCGTCGTGTTGTCCGTACCCTGATTGTTGTTGTTGATGATAGTCATAGGACTGTTGCTGATACTGTTGCTGTTGTTGATGCATATTAGCATTTGGGTCATTCATAGTTTGATCTGAGGATTTCTGTTCATCCGGATTTTGCCCGTCCGCTGGACCAGTTTCCAACAGGGAAGCTAATTCTTGCAAACCGATTCTTTTATTGAAACCTTGATATTCTTGAAGCTGAGGGTGGGCCTGTTGTTGCATTTGCTGCTGCTCCATTGTCTTTTGTTCGGAATGGATTCCACTCCATAAGGAATCCAAGCTGGGGTAAACTTGTTGTGGTTGCTGTTGTTGCTGATGAGCATAATGATCTTGGGAGGGATAATGCTGATACTGCTGGTTTGAAGGTGGGAACGTAATTTCAGGATATGAATGGGGTTGCTGTTGCTGCTGTTGATGTTCATCTTGCTGTTGTTGTTGGTGCTGCTGTTGGACTGCCAACTGTTCTTGCTGTTGCTGCTGCATGAGTGCATTTGTATAATTTGCAAATATTTCGTGCTCCACAGCAGGATTGTCAAATGAGACAACAAGTCCGCTACTGGCATGAGAAAACTCATTACGGTCAGGTCGGATAATTGTTCTTAAGGTTGTAGTTGTTCCAGGTGTGGCAGCTGTGCTTGGCTCTGTAGATGTGGCGTACAGGGAATTGTAAATGTTTTGGTGTTGAATGGAACTCTGGGGGAGCGAGTCGTGAGTGTCATCAACAGGAAGCATGCCGTTTCTATCGGGTCCCCTAACTGGAACTGATGAAATTGGTTGTTCTAACTGAATTTGTGGATTAGATTGTCCATAATAATTGTCGAATACTGGCGTGTTATTCTTTTGGGAGTATTTCACGTAAAACACATGCACTGGCTCAGGAGTTGGAGGTGTTGGGGGCGGTGGAGGAGGTAAAGTTGGCATTGCAGGTAAAGTCATATTAGAGTCTTGCACAATAATTTCGATTATGGGATCGGGTTCAGTGACATAAATTGGGTAAGCTTCACCATGATGCCCGTAGCGTGGGGTAACGGCTGAAATTGCTGGATATTGGTGTTGGTGTTGAATATTAGACGAAGCAGAAATGGTAGGATCTATATGTTGCTGTTGTTGTTGACCATATGGATTCTGGCCTTGGTGATATTGAGCTGCTTGGAGTGTATATGGGGATTGTGGGGCAAGGTGAGATTGACTGTGTGAACCTTGCTGTTGTTGAATGTATGACCCAGTAGCTGGATTTTGAAGTCCAATTTCTGCAGAGTAATGGCCAGCTTGTGCGCTTCGATCAATAGTGTCCTGTCCGGCAACAGAAGCTCCGTAAAGATTTCCTTGCTGTGCTGGAAGGGCTTGATGGGTTGATTGGGGGGCAGGGACTACTTGAGCTATATTTTGACTATGTTGGGCAAGTAATGGTTGCTGTGGATAATGAGATTGTGCACCAGCGCCTGCTATTTGATAAAGGGCTCCATTTTGTTGAGAGGGTGCTATACTTTGCATATATTGAATTTGTTGAGGATGTTGTGGTTGTTGCTGTATCTGCTGTGGGATTTGGGATTGTTGAGATGATATCTGCTGCTGATGAGACATTTGAGAAGTTTGTGGTACTGGTGTTATACTTTGCATATATTGAATTTGTTGAGGATGTTGTGGTTGTTGCTGTATCTGCTGTGGGATTTGGGATTGTTGAGATGATATCTGCTGCTGATGAGACATTTGAGTTTGTGGTACAGAAGATTGAGCAGTTTGCTGAGAAATCAAAATCTGAGGTTGTTGCTGACTGGAAGTTGATAAAATTTGCTGTTGCGTTTGAGACTGCAATTGCATTTGTTGCTGTTGAAATTGTGGCGACTGATTAACTAGTTTTTGCTGAGGAGCGTTAACTGGGATTGCGTTTGGACTTAGAGGTTGGTTCTGGTTAAATCCCATTCCTAACGGCAACAACACACCGTTCCCAATAGTTTGAGTTTGTTGGGTTTGCTGCTGTTGTTGGTGTTGCTGAGGGTTGATCAATTTACCATTAGAGAAGACCAACCCTGGCTGATTGCTTGGTTGTTGAGTAGCGGCAGCAATTTGTTCAGATGCAGAAGCGTACAGACCTGAGTGTGGGTGATGAAGTTGTCCATTGTAAAGTCCACTGTTGGGGGATATATCCTCAACGCTGTGAGGGGAAGGAGGAGTTGGTCCAAAGGCTAGTCCAGCTGCCAAGTTGTCTTGGTTTATCTCCATGAATTTTTTGATATAAATATGATTCACCACCAGCAGGTGAAGGAGGTGCAGGATGAAGCACCGTTGGTTGTTGATGAGCAACAGGAACGACTGGGGCTGCACTACTAAGAAGCACTGGTGGACTATCTGTAAAAGTTCCGGGTTCACTAATTGGCGGGGGAACTGATGGACCATAAAGTCCCGTGTTGATTACTGGAACAGAATGTTGAAGCTGGTGATGGTTTTTCGGTTGAGACCCGTGTATTTTTTCATATAAATAAGATTCCTGACCAGTCGGACTAGTAAATGTTTGCTGTGGACCTTTCACCTTTTGTTCTATATACGACGACTGCTGGGATAAGGGATTGTGTTGCTTTGTTATAATGTCAGGTTCTGTTCCTTGATACTGTGGAATTGGACGACCAACTACCACATTATTTGAAGGCGCTAATGGAAGGAAGGAGATAATTTGTTTAGATTTATTAAATCAAATGAATCAATTCAAAAATGAATCCTCAAAAAATATTTCACTCACATTTGTTGACTTCATTTAAAACATCGCTTCCTCCATTGCCAGTCTGCATACTTCCCTTTACAACAAACGAATTTTCTCCTGAACCAGCAATCGGTCTATCCGGAACGGAATACAAAGGTTCCGTGTTGTGTGCAGGCTGCTTTGAAGTCTCAGTTTCTTTCTTTTGATTGAGATACTCAAGTAGGCCCATTGGTTCACCATTTCCTCCTGCGCTTTCTACGCTTTTATTTTTGTTTCGTTTTGGCTCAGAATCATACTCTTTCTCCCAAGATCCGGAGCCGGGACGAGAATATTTAGTTGGAATGTCGATTGGATACTTACTATTTGGCATGCTGACAAGTGGGTTGGTTGATAAACCTAGAGCAGCTAAAAGCTCTTCCGCGGTACTCTTTGATGATTGGGAGTTCTTTAATTGGTACTCTTTGTCTGTTCATAAAATAAATTCATGGTCATAATGTAAAATAGGCAAGGTACTAGAGTTTAAAGATATATATATACTACTACCTTTGTGTCCCCTCTCCCCACTTCCACCATAGGCAAATCCCAAATCTCCTGCGGCAGTACCCAAGTCACCGCCGAACTCGCCGCCATGGTCACGTTCTCTTTCTTTGCTTCCACTTACATTATCATCTTCGGGATGATACAGTGGATCAGGCTGGGAAAATTTCCGCTTTCCACTTTCTCCGGATCCAGCAAGGCTCTCTTCATCAATGTGAAGCAACGGTCTTTGTTGATTGTTTCTCTCTTGCTCAAAATCATCGTAGGGTTCTTCCCTGCTTCCTGAATGAGAAGGCCTTCGGTATTGTTCATCGTTCAACTTTCCTCCAGAGTATTCATCAAAATGGTTGGCTTTGTTTGGACCATACGAGTGTAAATGCCTATCCGAATAGGATTTTGAACCCATGTCCTCTTCATCATATGGATTTCTTTGTCCTACCGGGCCGTTATCATAGTCTTCATCAAATTGAGCTCCACCAGAAGGTCCTCTGAATGGAATGTCGTCAGTATGTCCTTTGTGATAATTTGTTTTTCCTGTAGATATTCCTGCAATGAGTACTTCTTCCCCTGACATGGGTTTCACGTACACTGGGGGCGAGTTATAGCTAGGTCCTGCGTAATTATCCGTGTCATCCAAGTGAGGTGATGAAGGTTGATTAAGTGAGTGTTCTCGATTCAAAAGAAGATCCTTGATGGAGGTTGGTGAGTGCTCTGCTGGGGGTTCNCGTAATTATCCGTGTCATCCAAGTGAGGTGATGAAGGTTGATTAAGTGAGTGCTCTCGATTCAAAAGAAGATCCTTGATGGAGGTTGGTGAGTGTTCTGCTGGGGGTTCCATTTCTGCAGACATTGATGACTCCCTACGTGCTCCATCTTGCATTTTATATTCAGTATCAGGGTAGCCAGGATTGGAATTTGAATTTGTGTATTTGAATTTTGTGTTAAGTTTGTCTACTGGGGGCCGGTATGTTGAACCTTTAAAGTACCCTTTAGAGTTTGTGATTGGTTTCAAAGTAGTTTTGAAGGGTTTTGGAGTTGAGATTTTGAAATGGAGTTGAGTTCCTCCAGTTTTTGAAGGTTTGGGGGTAACAGTAAATGTAATTGTTTGTTTTGGAATACTGTTCAATTCAATTTCTTTTGATTTATCCTGGAGAAGATTTGCATCAGGCTGTGGCGTACTTTGGAATGTGTTTGGTGGAGGTGCATATTCAAGAATTGGTGGATTGCTTGGATTGTTATTGTTGTTATGCAAATGATGATTTGGTTGCTGCAAATGTGGAGGAGCCGAGGGGTTAATTTGACCAAACAAGGGTTGCTGCTGTTGGTGCTGATGTTGGTGAAGCTGTTGTTGTTGGGGTAGTTGTTGCTGTTGTTGGAAGTTATGTGGTACTTGTTGGTGATTATTATGAAAGAGTGGACTTTGGGAAGGATTCATTGGCGGAAGAGATGGAGCTTGTGGTGGGTTAGTGATTGATGGGAACCCTTGATGTTGAAATTGTTGAGTTGGTGGAATTCCTGATGGATTCGGTTGGAAGCTAGTAGGAGGGATGGACGGAGGACCAGGTTGAAAGTTTGGGGGTACCGCAGATGGGCCATTATGGAATGGATTTTGTTGCATCATTGACGTCTGCTTTTGTAAAAGGTTGGTTTTGCTGGAATTGTTGATTAGGGAATGAAGTGGGTTGACTTTGGAACTGATTCCCACCATGTTGTTGCATTGCATTATTGAATTGTGGGTTTTGATTTGGAGGAAATTGCCCAGATTGGTCCTGGAATGGCTGTTGATGAAATTGTTGTTGATTCTGGTTATTATTTTGGTGTTGGAATTGTTGGTTGTTTTGCTGATATTGATTGAACCCTGTTTGCGATTCTGCGACTTGTTGCTGTTGATTATGCTGGTTATTCAGCATTGGTGGCCTCTGTTGGAAGCCGTCTTGATGCGGATTTGGAGCTGGTGTCGTAATGGGAGCAGGAGGAATGTGGAAGCTAAGTTTGGATTCCTGAGTAGGAGCATTATTATTGTTGTTGTTGTTGCTCTGATGATTCTGCTTGTTGAATGGCCTTCCTCTATTTTCCTGATCTCTGTCCCTTGGTGGAGGTGGTCCTCTTCCTCTTGGAGGAGGTGGAGGTGGTCGCCTCCTTGGAAATGGGAATGGAGGACGTCCCCTATGCTTTACATGATGTGGTGGTGGTCCATGATGATTTGGCATCCTCCTGTGTCCAATTGGTGGGCCATTGTTGTTGCTATTACCATTAGATTGAGGATTTCCTTCGTAAGGCAAACCTTGCCTGCGAATGCTCTGATGTGGAGGGGGTGGTGGTGGGTGACCCGGTCTACTATTTGGACCTAGCTGTCTATCATTTTGTGGAATAGGAGGAGGAGGACGCCTGTTGCTAGTCCCAAATGCATATGAGCAAGAGGGTAACAATGCTATTGAAATTAAAACAACAGCAAAGGCAGTTTGGAGGTATCCATTCTGAAAGCAGAGAAAAATAGGTTCTAGAGGATTCTATTGGTGAAAGTAAATGCGTATGTAGGTACCTATGTTTGTTTAACAGTCATAATTCAGACAAAAATTGAAATTCAATTTAATGTCAAAACAAAATGCAAGTAAAATAATCAGTCAGTACGAAAACAAATTTTATTTTATGCGTTTTTTAATTAGTGAAATCACTGCTAAAATCCTCACGTAAGTACATTATAGTTTTGGTTTAAATATTTATTGCACGAAATTTGGGATTTCAAAAGCCAAGTTGATAAGTACAATCACGGAGTCAATATATATCGTTCAAAGTTTTGAATGGGGCATTAGTTGACAGTGAAAGCCAGTCCTTAATTGATAGGTTTGTGTATTCTTTTTGGTTTAAATTTATTTTAGTTAATCGCTTTCCTCTTTTTACTTTAAATGCAATCACGTAGAAATGCCATAAATTCTAATGAATTGAATTCCAAATTGGTGTTGACTGCTGAATACAATGCGCACCAATTTTGTCAAAGGTTGTTCTTGTTAATGATACACATTCTTAAACGGTTGCTAGATGAAAGAATTTGATAGATATACTGCCCAACTTTGTTCATTTTGTAAAGAAAGGGAAGCTCCCCTTAATTAACATAGTTTTTTCTGCATAAGATTTTACAAAATTCTTTTACTGCACTGCAATACAAAACAATGTTTAAAAAACTTTTAATTTCAGTAAAACATTAGCATAAATATACTTCTCACTTTCAAAGTGTTAAATACACCCCTTGTTTTACCATTATTGTTATGATACTTAACGATGTGATACAAAAAGTCACGTTTTTAATTTAGTTTTTCCCTTTCAGATGCCAATTGCCTTCCGCAAAAATGACAACTGTTGTGGATCATAAACTTGTACGAAAGCTTTGGGTGAACCGCTTTCCCCATTCTTCGTTAAACTGTCACAAATAACAGAAGCGAAACTGTCACCTTTGATAAGTACCTCGATTTGTTTTGAAAAATTTACGAGTTCAATTAGTATTCTAATACATTCTGCATAGTAATTACAATCAGTTAATGCATGTAATTGGAGGAAACCGACACCAGCTTTTCTTCTTACATTTCTTTCCCTTTTCGAATTCAAAATATTGAAATCGAAACTTTTTACTTCATTAATACGAAACATGATCTTATCTACACACTAGTAGATGAAATTTATACCGAAAACCCATATTTGAAAATTTATTGCGAAAATGATCTGTGCCAGCAAAACAGGGAGGAGTGTCCTCAAAGTATGTGATATTAGAAACTTAAAACATTCACCCAAATATATTGTTATTCACTTTCATCCAACTAACAAATCACCTGCATAAATTTAATCTAATACAGATAACATCAGTTTTTAATGTGTTGTCCCAACAAGTCATTTTGCAATTTATGTTAAGATGGAAATTGCAACGAGATTTAACAGCTTTTTTTTGTAAAAATGGCTAGCCTTTTCTGATAAGAAGAACCTGCCACTTTGATATTTTGAATTCAATTAGTTTCTTAAAAATAACTTATGAATACCAAAAGATTACTTTATGGGTTGCCCAATTACTACGGATTTGCTCTTGATATATTAATTTATTTGAAACATAAATTGTTATTGTTTCTACGTGAGATATTTAGGTCTGACTGACCCAAAGTTTGCAGGTACAAAAAAACTGTCAAAGTGTTAAATTGTGAAGAAATGTCATAAGTCATAATCGCTGTTGGAAGACAATGAGAAGTAATACATGAAGTTGGTGTGGTCTTGCTGGTACTTGACAAACCACATTTTCATTCTTTCACTCTACAGGATTTCTTTGCAAAAATATTCACTGAGAAGAAAATACTCTGACCATAAACAAAAACAAGTGAATTTTGCTTTTTGAATACGAATGACTAATTCAGCATAAGAGGAAGCTTAAGAAATCAGATATTGAATCCCTTAAGGCTTATATCATTTTATTTTTCACCTGCACAACATCTCCACAGACAACAGAATGAGCAAGAAAAAATAGATCGAGTTTTTATTTAAATTGAAACAATACGTGACTAAGTCACCACAACCACACACAGTGTGTTTCCTGTATCAAAAAGTAATATTTATGTGCTCATTTTGACCAGTTAGTTTGACATTATTAGTTCACGATAATTAAAATTATTTTGTAAAACGCGTATTTATGTTTTATTATTCATTATTAGTCTGCAATTAGAGTAACAAGCAAATTTTCTGGTTTAAAACAGAAAAAGTAAAAGTAGGGTCAACTCTTGTCTATCAAAAAGAATAAATAAATAATTGAGAAAGTACGTGCTTGTAAACAAAATGCAACATTTTACTTTTTCTGGCATTTCGTTGTTCTGTTCAAGTTAAAAAGCATTTTAAAACAAAGAAAGTTGTAAAAGGAAACAATTTATTTTAATTGAAATGCAGTCTGTTTGGTTTCAAATACTGCGAAATTTATTACACTTTAATATCAAAAATTCTTATTTTATCCCTTTTCACGCAGGGTGATTGCAAATTGGATGACCAAAATCATTGCAATTTGTATGTCCGGTTGTGTCCTATGCATGAAAGTACTTTATGGCTAGCTTTATATGAACTTAATTTAGCTTTTGAGTACATTTTATTGAAAATTTCATTTTCAAATTTTCAATAAAGACCGCATTTTATGAATTAATGAACACATAAAAATAAAAAGTAATTAGTAGCCCTGAGACATACATCACTTTGAGAAATTTTTGTCAATAAGTCAAAAGCCGCAGACGAGATGATAACAGATAGCTGGCAGTTTTATAGCAGTTTTAGGGCGTGTATTGTGGCGTCATTATCATTATCTTATCATCATCCGAAGTATTTCATTTTAAAGGAAAAAGTACTTAAATTGACTACTAATTACAGGACAGCAATCAAAAAACCAAAAATTGTGTAAAAGTGACTTGGCTTTATGTTCTTTTATGTTCCTTGGCTAATAATTAAGCTGTAAACAGTAAAGGTTATAAAATGTGATTTTCTCCTTGTCATCTCGTAAAAATTCATGAGCATATACCAAACTAACTCTGCTTCTCCGCCTTTTTATGAAATAAACGATGATCACAGTTTCACAGAATACTCGTGTAAAAGAATCCTGCTTACTTCTGACTTGGCAAGCCGAATATGTCAAGTGCTATCGTTTTACGGAAAAACTGTTGTTCGTGGTTGGAATACGAAGGAAAGTTTAATGAAAGCATCAATATTAATACATCAGTCTTTTAAGGTCTTTAAGTGATATGTCCTTTTGAAAAAACTATAATTTGAATGTTAACAAACTATTTATTGTTATCTAAAGCAATTTATCAGAAAATGAAGAAACTCTCACTACTGGGTGACTATTTTTTGGCAAAGAACGAAAAATGAAATAAGAAAAAATGTAAGCCGTCAATGAGTTTTTGGATGACATATATTCCAAGTTGATATATAGCAATATCATTGGGGTTGTCTTGTACATGGCTTATGCTAAAACTCACAAATGAACCGCAAAATGACTTTCTATTTTAATGACAAGGCTGAAAATTTTAAATTGTTTATTTGGCTGTTGGTAGCATTAATTAATGAAATTATCGAGACATTTATTGGTTCAAACTGAAGAAAAATAAAAATCTGTAAAAATACATAATTTTTTCCTAATTTTAGTAGCAGCAACCAAACTTGATTTCAATTAAATCTTTCTAAATATACATATCCCAAAGCAAAACATTTTTCAATATTGTACACACTCTGATTATCCTTAAAGGCTTGAAATTTATCAAAGTTATATGTCCCTAATTACGTTACAGTATCAATTTAGGAAAATCGCCACAGTCTCAATAAAAACACACTGTGCATGCCAAAATCTCACGATTATTTTGAATAAGATCAAGGTCTTACTCAACTGACACAAATTTTGAACTGTTCAAAACTAAAATGAATCATTTCTTTCTAGATTGCACCAGATACGACAACAATCAGACCAGCCCATCAATTCCTACAAATGATTTCTTGTAATTCAAATAATCGCATTAATTCACTTTGTTCTCCCTCCTACCAGGAATTTTATTATCATAATACTTTAGTCACATATATGTATAAGAAAAACTTTTACAGTGCAAATGTGTTAAATTTTCACGTAAGCACATACCCCGAAGCTTTACTTTTACTGAAGCTTTTCTCCTTTAATTTTGTGATTAAAATAGGTAGCAAGTAACGTTTGTGTAAAATATTCTGAAGTGGGCCCTACTATTCTACTGCTCTTTGCTCTTCATTGAGTCGCAAAGTTTCACAACTTATAGCAAAACCGCGTTTAAACTCACAATAAATTCCAAAGTGATTATAGAAAAACAAAACCAGTTTCATTATGAATCCGTTAGATTTTCCTCTTTTTATTCTTTTCTACTTACCTACTGGGTTTGTTTCAATTTTAAGGAGGCATAACTGCTAAGTTTAAGTTGTGATCCGATCTTTTCAGTTTTCAACGTCACTAAACTATCCCCTTCTTCGTTTGAAGATGGTATGTCAAAATACAGTGTGTACCTAATTCTAATAGTATTAAAGTCATTTGTCATGAATCGTCCTTTGCCCGATCCCATGAAGTCATAAGTATTTGCTATAAGAATGCAAAAGTGGTAAAACCTATGTATTGCAAGCAGTTTTATCATATTGAATAAGATAAACATCTAAGCAGCTGCATAAGTCAAATTATGTTCTCCTTTTAAATATGTAATGTTTGGTTGGGTGGGCAAATCAAAAACTATCTTCGTTTACTTTGCAAACTCAACTGTTCCTGAAAAGAGAAGTGCATCTTTATGAATTGCTCCATTTACGTGAAGTACGGATATACATTTTTATAAAGTTATAACTACGTAGCATTAGCTTTACTAATCGTAAGAATAAATAAAACTGAATTTTTATTAGTTAATCGTCGTACCTTGACCTAGGAACTTTCTGCTAAAATAGAAATATTTTGACAATTTTTTTTGAATATGCACTTATAAGCAAGACATGGTTAACTGTATGACGGTAACATTTCTATAGCTGAAATTGATTTATTTTTAATCATTCTAGACCAGTTCACAAAAACCATTTAACTTTTTTAATTAAATGCAGGCATTTTACGTCCCACTAGTTTTACGAACGTTGCCTTTATGAATGAATCTTTTGCACGTACAAACCGAAACATGTTTTATTCAGTTGTATAAGATCAACTAAAGCTACAAAGCATAAAAACACGATGCATTTTTAAAATCAAAGCCAATGATGGCAGTACTTTCATTAACTATTTATTTATAGGTATTCCATGTCACTTAGGTTCGTATTTCTCTAGTAATTTTTAATTCAACTCATGTGTCTGTTAATATCTCCTGAAGAGTGCAGGATTTTTAAAGAGAAAATGCAGTTTAAAACTTGTATTCAATTAGACTTTTGACATTTTATTTGTTAATCAGCATCAATACATTTTTGCTGAAATTGTAAAAAAATAATTTGCATTGAAATGCATTTTATTCATTATACCCTGCATAAAAGTTCATAGAGTAAAAACATTATAAAACATGAAAGAAATTTGCTGTACTTTTTTGCATGAACAAGAATGGAGAAAATGACGGCGATAAAAAAGTCATTGGTTAATGTCAATTTCAGCGTCTTCACCTATCATTATTATCTCTTTCCATACATTCTCCCCGCAGGGTTATCATGACGCTGTGCTTAATGTTTGCGATGAAGAGTTTATAATAAGCGTCAACCTGCACGCCCTAATCAACAACCCAAAAATTAAAATTTACATTTTGACTTTTTTGGGTAAAAAGTAAAATGCCTAGCAAAGTTAATTTGGAAACAATGAGGTAGTTAATGTTAGCATGCAGTTTAAATTACATCCTGTAGAACACGACCTGCGAGCAATATGGTAAAGTATCAAAAACTAAAGAATTGAAAGAAGAAACAATTTCACTTTCGGTTAATGCTAGCAGCTACTGTGGCAGTAATATTAATGTATACTTAAATGAAGTGTTACATTGTTTGTTACACAAAATCCATTCATTTTTTGCTTTTTATCTTCCAATATTTTGTTCAGTATTTCAGTCATTTGTATTTACAATGCCATTCTTTCAAAAATGAAAAAAAATTTTTACAAATATACATTGACTCTTGGCTGTACGCACGCGAGCGATGACAAAAACAAAATGAATATATGATTGATTGACCACTTTACAAGTGCAGCCCAACAATAAATTTTATTCATTATTTAATATTGCATTGATGCATTTTGGTTCATTGCATTTTATTACACGCGATTAATTTTAAAGTA
>JAANSO010001239.1:0-18408 GCA_036507315.1 Lepidocyrtus fimetarius | reverse complement strand
ACATATGGCAAGTTGCATATCATTCGAACGGAAATAGCTTGTAGACAAACAATATGCAAATATTTTTGCAATATTGCAAATAGTTTTTGCAAAAATCAAAATTTCAGCCGTAATAATCTTGCAGCTTTCAGAATAAAAGCTTTATTAGATTAGACTTCAGAACTTTAAAATACTTGCAAAATGTTGCAAATTTTTCAAGCTAGTGTCTACGCAGGCTTGCGGCCTTTTATTTAATATCATAATATTATGATATTTAATACCGATATGAATACTGGGGATGACAGAGATACTCCAATGGACTGATAACGGACATTTACAGACAAGGACTTAATTTTAGATTGAGTAAGCATTTATTATTTGCATTTTAATTCCAGACATTTCCAACCTGTGGCTGTGTTTTTGGAGTCTGAAGTAAACTAAAATTTAAAGATTTTGACTGAAGATTACGCTTACGCAATTCCTTCTCAAATTACGTTTTAATTCTTCAAGATTTTCATTTTCTCACGGCCTTTAATCAAGTAAATTCAAACAAAGAGAAAAAATTAGCGGAAAAAAACAAAGTTTGAAAAAAATCCGGAGAATTTTTTGGTTGAGCTGGCAAATTAGAAAAAAGTTCCCTGTGAGAGCTTTCCATGTGAATCAAACAAAATTATTTCATGGACGAAGAAAGCTGAAAAGTTTTGAACGTGTTACATGTTACATAGTATCCAATTCAGAACATGTTTTATTTTTTCTCGCTTTCACTTTCCCTATTTACAATTTAATACAAAAACTGTAATTAACTAATATGGTACATTTAAAATCTATTTTGCATTATGTTCAAACATTTGGCTTATGAGATTAAAACGGACAACTTTACAATTTAACTAATCATTTCAAAAACCAAAAACAAACAAAAATGAGTAAATTGCAGTTATACATAAAATTATTTACAAAATACACCTCAAAATCTCCCTATTTGGTAACATGTTCTCAAAAAATACTTCTCACATTACCCCAAATTTTAAAAATATAATAAATCGTACATCGTACATTCAGTTCAAAAAAGTTGCAAAAGTACCCCTTTATATAATTTCAGTTAATTAAATATAATTTTACGACGAATTGGAAAGGGCTTCAATAGTTTTTAATATCCTACTCTGTACTGCTCGCTATTGAAGAAACTTTAAACTTTTCAATGCCACATTTTGGCCTAAGCGAAGCTGTAGAAATGCCTGCCAAAGCCCACTCCTTTGTTTCTTCGTTTTGGCAAAAAACAGGTCCTCCAGGAAATACTTTTACCTCCCTTAGACAATCCTTCCCCGGGGGGTTGTTTTCAAAACAGAGGGGGGAAACCTTCGAGTCATTTTGGGAAGGTGAGAGGAAACTATGGCAGGAGTCGGGGCTCAGTTGGTGCATCGCAGTTTCAATTAATTCATCTGTAAAAACAATTTCTTTAAATAATTGTTCAATTAAAGTTAAATTTAATTAACTTTACCTCCTTTACTCCACCCTAATCGAATACACTTGGCATTATCCTTATCCCAAGCCGGGAGGGTAACCCCGGTCCTCCCATCGGGTTCATCAGGGAGGCAAACATGTCTAGCAAAATCGGAGAAAATGACAGGTGAAGCCATTTTAATTAGCACTAGGTTGTCTCCCAAGGGGGACTTCACCATCCCAATCACTCTGCGTTCCTGCTGCCAAGGGGAAGTGGTGGACATCCTCACCCTCCCAAAGTGCACAGTCCAACGGGCCTTTTGCTGTCCTGTGAAACACTGATCCGATGTGATGAGCCATTGTGAAGTGACCAAAGTTGCGTCACAAACGTGTTGATTGTCTTTTAAAAGAGCTGCGTGCCAGGGCCACTGTAACCGTTAAAAAACCGTTAAAAATAGAAAGTTTTTCGAAAACAAAACGCTTTAAAATATGGCCTTACATCACCGTGATAGGCAATCCCTTTGCTAACTCTTTGATGGGACGGTCGTTGACCACATTCTAAAAAATAATTTAAGCTTTTAACTGCAATTTAAAAATAATTTAACCATTTAGCTTACCTAAATGATTGCACCCCACATAAAGCACCTTCCTCGTTGGACACGGTCCCGCACTGAAAGTCACTTCTGATGAGGAGCCAGGCTCTTGAATTCTCACGTAGCTTCCATCTCCTCCCCTCTCACTTGAGTTCTGGTGGGGCCTCCGTATCCGGTTGGATGCGTACGAAAGCCACCTTCCTGAATCCAAGCAGTTCACACGCGGAGGAGCCAATGTTGTCGAGTAAAAGTTGGGATTCTGGCTCCCATAACGAATTCGTTGAGGATTCATTACGCTCCACACACAATTTCCCTAGTCGTCCCTTTATAAACAGAAAAATAGAAAAAAATCCTTCATTTTCTACTTTTCAAAGCTTTTATTTTCAAAAGGGGTGCTGTGAGGTAAAAATTGCGTGTTTGTGGTTAAATAGTTAAATATTTTGATTAAATCAGCGGATGAGGATCCTACCTGATCATGCACAAAGAGATATCCTTCATTGAAGTATTGATGCACGTAACCAGCAGCTTCTTGACTTGGCGCAAGGGTTACTGAAATATGTAAATTAACATAAATTAGGTATTATTATGTGGCTGTAATCATATTATTTAACGAGTGAAATCCTTGAAAAAACTTTCACATAAAAATTCAGCAATCTTTTATAATAACTTACAACAAGCTTTCTCATCTGAACCGTTAGGGCAATCTATGACACCGTCACCTAATAAAAAATAAAATTAAACTTTTTATTAAATATTATTTAACTTTAGGGGGATTTTAATACATTTACCCTACAGCTTACATTTTTTCTCTGGTGGGATACACTCGCGTCCCGCTCCACAATGAAAATTCCCGGGTGGACACTACAAAAAAGATTACCTCTTGATTTTAAATTCTTTGAATTAAGCAAATTGTGTAATTATTACTTACGTAAGGACAATGCAGCTCATCAGAAAAGTCAATACAGTCCTGATAAAAATAATAATTAGTTAAAATTTAATTAACATTTAACTTTTAAAATCTTACCATAACCCCATCACAAATCCTCTTCTTTTGCCCCGTCCCATACAAATCAGCTACGCAGCCCGGCTTCGTAACACAACTCCCCTTCCCCCTCCACTCTCCCCCGCATTGAATCTTCTGTTTCAAATTGTTACTCAACTTGTGTCCACAATTCGTCATAAACTCTTCGCAATAATCTTTACAAATCTGGATCGGCCTTCCCTCCCTGTCCATTTCCTGTTCTTGTTTACAAGCAATGCCCCAAGAGCAAATAAAATGCGCAGCGAAAGGATAGCATCTGGGAGTCCACGACGGTTGCTAATTGAAGCAAAGTCAACTCATCCAAAACATTCTGCTTCGCGGCGCCCGTGACATTCACGCAAAAATCCACACTCATCGGGGCACACTGCTCTCGAGAAGAAGTCGTTGAGATTGCCGTTGAAGTAACGGTTTTAACTTTACGATTCTCACTGCTGCTGTCCTCAAGGTCTTCCTTGACCCTTCTCGGGTAATCTTCTGATTTGGTTCTTGGCGACGAAGGTGAATGCGAGGTTGCTCTTGGAGTCGGATCGCCTCTGGGATTCTCATTTCCTCCATTATTTCTAACCTCACTCTTGGCTCCTCTCCTGGTGGTCGAAGTTGAAGAACTTGAGGACGAAGAAATCGACCTGGAAGTGACTTCGTAATCATCAATTTTCGTGTCACTCTCGTCATTTCCCCCAATCACTACGTAATTTCGTTCCGTCGAAGGTAAATAAAGGAAAGCGACGCTACGCTCTGAAAAGGACGCGGACAAGGTATATTTTAGCGTGAAATTGCAATAAAAAATTGCAACAGGAAATTAACCTTACCTTGAATTTCTAAAGAGTCTTGGTCAATAACAATGCTTCCGTTGAGGACGCCACCTGTACTTCGTAAAGTGTCTGCTAGGACAATGAAAAGATCCCCGGCGTCAACTCTTATCCTGTGGGAGTCCACGTGAATGTTGAAAAACACGCTTAGCGGTCCATTTGTTGGGCTAAATAGTTAAAATTAATTAAAATTAAAGTTAAAGTTAATATTTTATTTAAATTTAAGCTTACCCATCAAACGCGAGTATTTCAGAGCCTAAGAAAGCGTTTTTAACAAGGCTTTGAGTGTACAACGAGTCAATAATGTCTTTGTATTTCTTCGCTTTTTCTTTAAACTCTAAAGTCTCCGGTTTTGACAAACTTTGCCGGAAAATATCTCCACTTTTTACTGTAAATGACCCCCTGTAAATCTGGTCCATTGGCGGGGATAGCGTTAGTAATTGATCTGTAAATTAAGTTTTAAATTAAATTCCCAATCATAAAATGATTAATAATTTAAACTTACATGCAGAATAGAGACCAATTAGCGCCCCAATTCCGATTAAAACTACGGCTAGAGCAACACAAGCTACAGCATCTTCTGTGATATCTATACTTGCCCGATACTTGAATATCTGAATCTGTGGAGGAACTTGTTGAACTGGAGGAGGAAATTGGAGGGAATATCCTACTTAGGTGGGGGAATCCTGCGCCGCCGTACTGTAAATAAAAAATGTAATTAATCATCTCCCGTTATTTTCATGTCAGCATAATCATTTTTAGAGCAATTAAGAAGATCCAGAATTGCCAAGATTCTGAAGCTATTCACCTTCTGCCCTATATTTACCCTTAATTACTCATCCTCTTTTTTTCTATTCATCTACTTTTTCTAATTCTTTTTGATCTGCTTAAGCTCCTTTAAACGCTTTTGGGTCCGTTTTACAATTTCTTTGCTATTACTCGCTTTACAATGCTGGTATCCCCTTCAATTTTTTAAAACAAGCTAATTCTTGCGTTTTAACAAAAGATTGCTACGATTTTTTTAGGATAAAGCGAACAAGATTGAACTTCACACTCAAGTGAATAACTAATGCGTACAACTCTTTGTTCGCTTTTTAAAATGGGATTTTTTTCATTTGCTTCCCTACTTTTGCCAAAAACAGAAAGTCTCAAGAAAATAACTTTGAATTTTGAATATTATAAAATTTTATTGTAAAATATGTACATAAAATTAAATTACGAGTTTTTTAAATGCCAATTAAAAAGAAAACGACCTTGTACAACTGAAACTGACGTAAAATATTTTCCAAATAAAAGAAGAAGCTCTTCATTGATAAAAAATATAATTTCTTGCTTTTTATATTACACGACGTGTGCTTCTCCGCAAAACGAATTTTGGGTGGAGATCGTAAAGTTTTTTTTACACAGGATGTGCACAAGATTGATTTTGATATGAATCGCAGTGGCAGAACACGAGCTCGTTATCTTTTACAAGTACTTAAGTAATTATTAAAATGCTTGTTTTGTTATATCAGAAGGATCATAAATGAATTTACCCCCAAAAAACAAAAAATGGCACTTTATTATATTCAAAGGAGGGTTATCTACTTAAGCTTATCTTATCAATCGATAAGCAATTGTTTTTACACTTCCTTTAGTAAAGATCTTATCCATTTATGTTAAAATTAACCCCTTCCAAAGTCTTGTTTTTGAATTTAAACAAGCCTTTGTTGTTTTAAACCCTGTTTAATTTAATGCTCCATTACGTAACGTTATCCAACTAGTCTAATTAAACTGTCAACATATTTAATGATCTGTGCTACTCTAATAAAGATAATTTCCCCAGGAATGGTAAAAGTAAGAAAATATAGAGCAAGGTTTAAATAGCTTAAGTAGTAAATCTCCGAATAAGTAGAGGACTCACGTATTAACTATTAGAGCGTGAACAACTCAACGCACCAATTTTGTCTTTTTTATGAGTTTTCGAATGTAATCATTAGTAAAGCTCAATCATAGAAATAGATTTTGAAATGGTGTCCATTTTAAATGTATTGTACGTGACTTACTGATAGTACAATTAAATATTGGCTATTTTAGGGTAAAAACGGAATTTTTAAGTGTCTAGTAAAATTATAGAGAAATAAAATAGCTTTTTGACAGATTTTTGACAATTCTTGAGTAAAATTGAGTTTTTTAAGTGAACAAATTGGGTAGAAACAAAGACATTTTTAGAACAAACAAAAGAGATATTTTTACTTCAAACTTTTACTCTCAAACGAAAATAAAATGCATGCGTAAGTAGTAGCTAGTTAGCTTAAAAATTCTATCCACTAGTGACTTGTACAAATTCGGTAACAATTGCTAAAGAATTTATGTAACCGTTGCAGCAACAAAGCAAATAAATCATCCAAATTAATTTTGCAATTACCATCTCATGCAGAGATCTCATAAGGTGCATTTCAACAATGATACTTGTTACGTTACGTAAGAATTTGTCATATTTAGACATCCCTTTCTCTCTGTGAATAAATTAATATTTTTGCACGGTTGGCTGCCTTTTTCTTTAACTGCCACTGACTCGTAATTTTAATCAAAAGCTTAAAAAAGACAAATTCAACGAAGACAAGAATGAAATATGCAATGGTAACTGTGATGACAATGATGAATAGGCGTATTTGCATTGTAAGAGTGATTTTTGTCTTTTTAACAATGGAAACATTAAAGAAGGACAATAGCTTGTAATAATAGGTATGCAGTTGGTATTGATATTAAAATTTAGAATATTCATAGTCAATATATCGGGCGCAAATCTGCTCTATTTTATTAAATTTTGGATTTAGCGCATTTTAAATAATTATTTTAAATTAACCCACATATTAATGCTTATTTAAATCCCTTTAAAAATGCAGTAAAACTTGTTGACAATTTATTTAACTACACTTTTACATTAAAACATATTTTAATTGATTTATTTAATACGTGAACAGAAGTTTAATGATTATCTAACTACTTAAAAGGAAACCAGGTCACATTTCTGTCCACCCATGTTCCTACTATGAATTTTTTCAAAAATCGTTACCTCATCAGGATCACTTTCACTGATTCAATATTAGATTTATAAATTAGCAATTTAATTAAATATTTTTAAAGGAAAATCTCATTTATTTAACTTTAGCAATAAAAAAGAAGAAGAACCGTGATCATTCGTTTTCTTCAACCGAATCCAAAATGATCATCATGTTTTTTATAGTGCTTATCACGCAAATTACCGTTTGCATATGTCGTTAGAAAATGATTTTTCTTTGTTTTTTTAAGTTTACAGAGAGAGTAGCAATTTAAAAAGCGTAAGTGGTTATTACGCCTACACAAGAGAAAACTGTCGTTAAATCTCGTTAAATCCTTTTTTAAATCTTCCGTCTCGTTAAAACTCGTAAGGATGGCCTGAATGCCTTTTAGACCTTGTTAGAAAGATCTTTTGTATGTTTTGTACCCTGCCCATTGTCTTTTCTTTTTTACATTGACATTTGCTTGAAATTATAAAGTTAAATTGGTAACTAAAAAGTAATTTTAGAATTCGTTTTTATTGTACCATATGTGAATGGGACACGATGTTTTTTACGCTAAAATTGATTTTCTCTTTCACGGCAAATGCATCTGACAAAAAAGTAACTTTCTGATCGATCAAAAAAGAAGAAAATCTATCGAATTTAATGCAATGATCATGAATAAAACATTTAAATGTAAAAACAATGGAGTTTAATTCTCGGTTCAATGATTTCCTTCCTGATTATAAGATAAAGGGCACATGCACTAGGTAAATTTTTAACGCTTCCTACTTTTAAATCTTTGACAATTTTTTACCTTTTCTTTGAGATTGTTTTAAAAAACATAATAGTCTAGATTTAAGAACGAAGTCGAAGGTTAATTAATCATCAACAGAAGAAATAAACTCATTTGTAAAAAAAACACATTGTTTTTGCCAATTAACATAATTAACGCTAAAATAGTGAATACTTCAGGATTGAACACTATTTTTGCACTTTTGTCGTACAGAAATCATGTCAAATATCTCTAAAAATGCATAAAAATGCAAAGTTGTAAAAAATCAGCTTTTAAATAATTCAAATAAATTTTTCTAACAGAATTTTAACTTTCTCATTTATTTTTAAACCCTTTTTCTTAAAGCCTCCCTTAAAATTCCTAACCAAAGGAAATTCTTTCATAATAGAAGCTTGGACTGGCCAAACCCAAAAATAACAGATGGATTAAATTAAGTACCTTGTACCCTCAGGCATTTCTATAATTTCGTTTGGTGGTGACGGTTACGAGATATTTAACCACTTTTTATTAAATTATTGCTAAACAGAAATAAGCACCCGTTGTGCAGAGTACGCCGCATATAACAATCTAACATTTTTCTCTTTTCTATTGTTTATTTTATTAATCCTTTATAAATTTTGTCAATAAACCTGCGTTTTTCATTGTTTTTACCCAGCGGGAAAGTAAAATATTTCTAAGCGCCTTGGATAAGTAAATGGCCCTGCGTGAAATAAAAACCTTAAAGAATTTGCTCAATGATTCGCTACGCTTTTACAATTCAAAATTAACTTTCTCATTGAGCGGAAGTAGAGGAAGTGGACTTTAATTCTTGAAGAAATGAAGCGACAAAGATTATACGATTTTAAACCTTTGAAACGAACATGGGAAATTCAATCATTTTAATCTCATTCATTGAACAGTTGCGGAAGTTACTAATTCGGTACATTTCTAAAACTCTGTAATCGGCCAGTGGCAATTTTTAAATCATTAAATGATTTGCAAATTTTCACAATGGGAGCTCACACGGCTCAAACTTGCACAATCTATGGCAGATGGTTAATTACTGGACAGTTAAATATTAATTATCAAAAGTTAGGTAAGTTCTGTTGAGATTTAAGTCGTTGTCAGTATCATCAATCCCATTTCAAAAGTATATTCATCGAACAATAGTTCTCGTGCAGTCTGTCATCAAATCCTGCAATTTAAATCATCATTCATCCCAGAATTTTGAAATTCAACGCAATTAGTCTATTTTAAGAGTTTGAAGCTGAGACCAGGTGCGTACAATGCGGTTAACCATTAAAACCTCTCGTTACCTACTATTTTATTTCAACATTTCAAAATCACTTTTCCTTCGTTTCAATATCTATCTTATAAATCCTTTTTACCTGTTCTAAATTCACTTATTACCATTTTTGTGAAAAATGACGTATTGTGTAGTAAAAGTCAGAATTCAGAGTTTTAAAGTGCTTAATCAACTATTGTAAAAAAACTTCCCGAAATACTTAAGGCATGCATTTTGGGGGAAAATGTAGGTAAGGAAGGCGCAGATTTAAAATCCTATTTAAAATCTAACGCGACATTGCAGACTTCTCGCGTGCGTCTTCACTTGCGGTTATCTAAACAGCTTCAAAAGCTAATGTTGCGTTACGCTTGTAAATCTAACAATGAACCATATATTTTCTAACAAAGGCTGAATTTTACTTGTATTTTACCTTTATAATGATAATTATAGCACCTCGTCCTACTAAAGAATTTTTTAGGATACGGGTTAACAAAGAACAGATACGTTTCAGAGACAATTTGTCACACTGTCCATCTCACTAAAAGTCCCTCCCTAATCATTCAAGCTTTACAAAGACAAATAAAAATTAGATTATCAGCACGAGCCCTGATTTGACGCGGTTTTAAATAATTAGCGAGCTTATAGCATACTTGACCAGCATTTTGTCATCAATGTCCTCACTGACCTTTTAAATTCAGAATTTTAGTTTTAAAATTAAAATGACATTGACGGAACGCATTTTCTTATTTGTTGTACTTCACGGCGATTTTACAATGATTATTTGGTAGTGACATGCACGGCTTTACAATTTCTATTTTTTCGCACCCCAACCGTTAAAAACCGTTATTATCTGCTACTATTGTCATTTAAACGAAATTGAATCGGCATTATTAAATCATTGATGTTCTCCTTTTCTTCATAGTTCTCCCACATCATTTCTAAATATTTTTATCACGAACGTCAAATCTAAAGTATAACTGCAAAGAACTTTATTTTGATTGCGTAATAACTTTGTAAATTAACGTGTAGGACACAATACTTATTTCAAGTCTTTATCTGGTTTCAATATTTAATCATTTCAAAAAATCATGTTTTGATCATTTCATAACATTTTGGATTATGTTGTCAGCTAATAAGCAACAGATGAAAACTATATTCAAGTAGCAATAATAACGAAATTTCAATAAGGAATGATCTGATTTGATTGGAATGACATGCAAAAATCAAAAAGGCTCATCCTAATTTTTCCAATCATCGTGGTCATTCTTTTGATATTTAAATTTCAGCATCATTCAAACGAAATTTAATTTAAAATCCTATTTAAAAACCTTATCAAACTGTCCATTCAACTTTCAAGACTTTCTATTAAAATTTATTGAAAAAATATGATTGACATTTACGAATTCAAAAGATGAATTTCATTTCCATTGCAAATTCAAAATCTTTTACCAAATTTGGATCATCTACAAGATTTGTAGACTTTTACGATCAATTTTCATGTCCAAAATCCACATCCCTCCCCACCAAGTCATTAACAGAATATTTAATTGTTTTTTGAAATAAGATTTATTTATTTTTTTGACAAACAATGAAGCACAAGCGCATTGTTTACCTTGCCAATTCCTTGTTTATTATGTTTCGCTACACTAAACAGACGATTAGCTCACGTGTATTTAAATAATAGCAATAAAACTCAGATTTCTCTTCTATTTCAACATTTTTCTTGTTCTTCTTTTTTTCGCAAATCATCTCTTTAACAAATAACTCGATGAGGATGACACAAGCAGATCGGAAGAAACGACAAAGATTTTTCCCTTGCAAAACAATAAATTGTAATAGTGATTGTTATGATGTAACATAAAAATCATCTATAAATGTTCATTTTAAACACTTCCTATTCCATGTTAATTTACATAAACCTCCGAAAAGTTTAAAAAAGGCGTGAATTGCGATTTCTTCCTGTTTATAAGTTATTCAAAGTCTTTTCAATTTATTTACGAAATTGGAAAGTTGTTTTAAAAAGTTTATGTCAAAGGTTAAGACATTTCACTTTTTGCATGTTAAAATACTCATAATTAGTTAAATATTAATTAGAGTATGTTAATTAAAGATTTATAACGTGCTTACCCTCTCAAAAGAGGTGCCATTTGGATTCCCATGATGTTTTAAATGGCAACTATGAACAGAATGGTGATGATGTCTTCCATCCATTTTTTACTACAGTCTTTCAGTCTTTAAATTTAAATGTTAATTATTCTTTTGGTTAAATTTTAACCAGTTTACTATTTTATATCAAATTTTTCATCGTATCCATCGCCATTCTGGCCTACATAATAATTAACTTTCCAGTGTTTTGGGAAAGTTTTAATGTCACTGCCTTGTTAATTTGCAAATTTCATATTTTTTAATTAACTCGTTTCATTTTCATATCAAACATCCGATCCATTCAACAAAATTTGCAGCTTGTAAGTACCTGTGCAAACGTATTCACGTTCTACAAACCGTTATTTTATCACTATTTTTTATTGATTAATTTCTATTTCACTGACACAAAACACAATTCTTCAAAGAAGTATAAAAAGCACTTCCGTTTTCACTCCTTTTCCCTTCAGTAAAAAATATTTTCCCCTCATTAAAAAAGACCAGTCACAGTCCCCCATCCGGATACGCATTCAGTCCCGTGTAAGTTTATTAATTTTAACAAATACCTTTTCCCCGTCAACTTGTTTCGAATCCTTTGTTTTTATGATTTACTCACTTCACAACCGATTCACTCATTCACCACAAAAAACGATAAAATTTTTATTTTTCACTCTCTTCAGCTCCTGAGCGTGCTCCCTTCATGTATTTATAGAACCTCGGTTGAGTGCGTTCTTAAGCTCCTCACATGTTGGCGTCTTGATGGGAACTAAACTCAAAATCTAAACTAAGCCATTGTGTCAACAATCCCAGAAGTGAAGGCGTTTTTTAAATAGACAGAACTCTGCTAATAAAAAACGTAATGATTAACTTTTCATTGTTAACTCTGAAGATTCTGCTGCCAGCGTTTTAAAATATTTAACTCTAATGCATGAATAGGATACAGGAGTGCACTTGAAATTGATAAGTAATCGGCAGGGAGTTTTTTCCCTAAAACAAGGCTGTTTTTTACTACAGTAGTTAGATAAATACTTTAAAAAGCATAGGTTTTACCATTCTTTAAGGTTTTTAATAAAAAGGATTTCTTGGTATTTAAGTGTTCCACAAAGTTACAAGTAAAAAATTTAAGAGGGATGATGAATGAAGAAAATCCACCCTCACATGCGCTTGCATATTCAGCTTTATGTTAAGCAGTTATTCATTCATCTTCATCGGATTATCTTCTTTATTGTTTGAAATGAACGTGGGGAATGAAGCTAGCACCTGCGGGATTTAAAACCGAAAGGGGAGCATTTAAATCATTACGTGGGATTTAAATTCTAATGTAATTAACATTCTTAAAGTAATATACCTACACTAATGGCGGTGCATAAATTTAAAATACATTATTTCTTTAAAACATGTACAAAATGTTTTAAAATTGTTTATTTTTCTAAATCACGCGCTTTACCCTGACCCAGCAATAGAAAAACGCTGATTTTTCTGTAATTTAAGTAATGAATAGCACAATTCTATCTGATTACACGAGCTATTGCTGTGCTACCGCGGAATTTTTTAAGGTTTAACCTTATTTAATAATTTAATTCCCATGTTTTAAAGGTAACATCACGCCTTCGCCCCTGCTCATCTTCTTCGTCACACATCAAAAACCATTTTACTTGTAAAGCTTATTAAGCATAATTTTAAAATTCTCATTTTCATCGTAAATATAAAAAGATGAGATAATAATTTAATACTTAACAAAAAATGATAACCTTTATTGTAAGTCTCATCTTCAAAATCGTATACCGTTCAAAATAGTAATTTTTTACAGAAAGCGTGTATAAAATTTAAGTCATGTTTAAGTTATTCATTAGATTTTGATTACTGAACTACTCATTTCGTTTAATGACTGCATCATTACGTAAACTATCATTTAAACTCCAAGGTTTGTAGATCCTCCTTAAACACATGCGTGGGACTAGTGAATTCGTTCCTATCCTTCAGTTTAAAAACGATTAAGTTTCTTATTGAAAGCAATAATTAATACAATTTAATTGTCGATTTGTCAATATATTCAATAATAAACTGTAGATAGCAATGTAAGATGAAAGAGTAGCGTGATTAATCTTTAAAAACCTAAATTAGGTCATAAACTTTTTAAAGCTTGTTAGGCACGGTTTGTTTTTAAAAGGTTTAAAATCAGAGTTATGTAAGCCGCTGGTTTAANAGCTCGCAGCGAGATTAATCTTTAAAAACCTAAATTAGGTCATAAACTTTTTAAAGCTTGTTAGGCACGGTTTGTTTTTAAAAGGTTTAAAATCAGAGTTATGTAAGCCGCTGGTTTAAAAATAAAATTAAGCCGTGTTTTAAAAGTTTGCACTCAATTTGCCTGCCAGCTTGGCGGCGGCTGATGAAAATAAGGATTGTTTTTTAATCAAGTTGAATCCTATCTCCATTGTTTCAACCATTCAATTGAAATTTGTTGACCAAGCCCAGTCGATAATGAACCCACTTCAACACTCAATTTATCAGATATACTCAAATAACTAATTTTAACTCATGCAATTTTTAATCCGTGCAGCCTACCCGCAACAATAAAACTACCACATCTCCCTGCAACAATTTAAATTCTATAAATCTATCCTTGAAGACAAGTTTAATACCCTTAAATGTCAACAAATTACGTAATATATTTATATTCATTAAAACACCAAAAATTATGCACGGCAATTACATAACAATACAAACCACTAACGAACCAGTTATTTAAGTCCTCAATTGCTTATTATTGTAAACCGCAGGCTCGTTAATTGTATTAAAATAGCTGTCGAAATACATTAAAATAAACCGCCGAACGATACACGATACCTAATTAAAAGTGTACATTACGCAACTGTTTTTAATTCCAAGTGCTATACCTACGCCTCTTAATTATCATTTTTGATAAATAAATGCATTGAATAAGAAGCGAGCGCGGTGTTTTTTTGAAGGCTTCAGTCCTGTGATTAAAGCGTGCTCATACCTGTAAAACTTCATGTAATTGAGTGTTACGATAAATGACAGTTGAAATATGCAAAAACAAACAAAGCGTATATTTTCCACCGCCTTTCAGCAGCCACCTATCCATATTCATTGATATACTTGTACGAATTGTGGTTAGCTAAAAAAGCTTCAAAATATTTTTACAGCAATGACACTGATTTAAAGTTATGACTGGTTATTACATTTAATGAGAAAAGGAACTAAAAGGAGCGCGTTAAAATGTAATTTTTCAAACAACTCGTTAGCAGCCTAAATCTTCAGGGTAGTTAGTACAAAGCGAACAAAAGGGAAAAAAGAGACGTCAATGAAGGAAATGAGTGGAACGGCACCGTCCCGTCAGGCCCTGAAGCTTTAATAATAAGAATTCGGATTAAAATGCAGTTCCGAATGAGTTTATTAAGCCGGAAGGTATTCATCTTAATTATTCATTTTATGCAGATTTTGTAAAATAAAAAATAACTTTCAATATCTTCAGTTTTAGTAGAGCAAATTCATGAAAAATGAGGTGAGTAGGTAATCACAAGTTTTTGGCTGGTTTTAGCACAATTTTTGTCACAATTCAACCGCAGCTTCACGTCACCGTGTAATATTTGAATGTTTACAAATTCACAAAAACAGTTTTCTTTCTTTTCACAGGAGAAAAAAAGACGTTTTTGTGGTGATATATGCTCTATTTACTAATTGCTCCGTGTCTCAAAAAACAAATCATTTTCACAGATTTTTGCACACATGAGTCTACCTTTTCCCTTTTGTTTTTATAGACAATGAAATCTTTTACAAATGGAGGTTAAGAATTAAGTTTAAGTAATTGTGCGAATCTAAAGCAAAATTTAAAACTTGCAATGCATAATATAAAATTGCACTTGTCGTATTCCCTAAGTGCCGGATGTAATTTTACGAAGGTCTTTTTAATTTGTACAGACAGACCTGGGTACGTGTGGTTTTAGACCCACACCCTTCAAAAAGGGAACTTGTTGGTTATTTGTAAACACAGCTTATCTTATAAAGTTACATTTCGTTTAAACGTGTGAACCAGCATTTCCTTGAGTTTTATCTTAACGAATAGTCGCGTGCTGCAAATTCATTGTCAAAAAGTATTTTAATCATTTTCATTAACTTTTCCCTAAAACTATTTTTTAATGAAATGAAGGATGAGAACTAAAGTAAACTAGGCATTCATAACTGCAAATTTGCATATAAGCCTTATTAAAACGGAATTCACCTTAATCATCTTTACAATCTGCATAATATTTTTGTAATAAAGTCGATCATAACACAATTTACAAGAAAAAGTCTAAATGAAATGAAATGTTTTGCGATTATGGGCTGTTGTCCCCGTCATATTTTCTTAGGCAAATGAAATGACCACAACACGTACAATTATTATAACAATTGTTAAATTTAACTCGGGAAAGTGTTACGCTAAAACCGATTGCGTAGTCTTCAGCTCTACTCACCGGAACATAGCATTGAAGCCTAGTTTTATCAAAAAAGTGTGCCATTTGGGTAAATAATAGTTAAAAGGCTACGGTTTAAAAAACACCTGAAGAAAGGTTGACTGCGTGGGAACAAGGCCACTCTGGCTTTGAGTTGACGTTGAGGAAACAATGTTAAAACCGTAATACATTCGTAATCAGTTATATCTTTAATATCCTTACATTTTATTAGTGCAACTGAAGCCTTCTTGTTATCTCTGATAACCTCGAGTAAAAGTAATACGAGCTTTATTAATTTCCGTTTCATTTTCATTTCTAACTTGTGTTTTCACTGTATACCGGGTGTTGACAGAAATAGAAAATGACAAAAAAAAGTTTGCAATAATTGCAATTACACAAGAAATGGACATGAACCAGTAATAATTATTTTGATTTGCGGTTTTTTTTTGCAATGTCTTCCTACTTTTGATGGCACTGTCATTTTGGCACATTTTTCATTGCAAAATCAGAAACAAAATAAATTGTTGAAATAGCTCAAGGCTTGGCAAATCCCTTTCTTTAGAATTCAACTAAAATGTAAAAAATTATGCTAAAAAGTTGCATTATCATTAATTTATTGCGATTGTTAACCTCTCCGTTAAATATGTATCATCATGGTCGTCCCCCTAATGATTATTTATTTATTTTTATTTAATTCTCACAGATGATCACAAGATTTTGCATTTCTATGCGGTTATAAGTTATCTAACATAAGTGTCCCAGATAAGCTTTTTTCCTATACTCGTGGGATCATTTCTGTAACCTTATAGGTTAACTGCAGCAAAAACAAATAAATTTTATAACACGCTATATGTGATCCAAAGGTTGTTAACAAGCAGTAAACACTGATTTACTTCTCGTTCCCTTGTAAATTGCTCTAATTTCAGTCCCCTTCCCCTTCAAATATTTGCAGTCTTTGATGGATACCTTCCTTCGCTGTTCTTTTTTATCTGATGGGAACGGTTCAAGAGCAGATAATCCCCTTCAACTTATTCCTAGCTGCAGTTAATTACGGTTGCAGTTATTGAAAATAAAATGAATGTGATAGTATTTTTGCTTCCAATTAGCTTGCATATCTACTAATGTCAATGATTAATGATTGTTCTGGAGCTCATCATCACTAATCACTTCCAAGAACAATTTAATGACAATGGCGATGTCAATGAAGGTTTTATAAGTAAGAAATGACATGGATTGATTTTTTTTACAAAATTCAACTAGACTTATACGTTTTTACTTTCTCCAGTATAATAAGCTCCAATTCAAAAGCTCTTTGCATAATTTCCATATCATTTCGTAGGTAAGAGGATTCTATATGATACTTAAAATAGTATATGTTGTTGTAAAATCCAAGGCAATTTTGAATTATTTTGCATAATTCAACAACAATTTGAACAAAAGTTGCACGAAATGCTCGAAACTTTGCACTTCCGCTCAACCGTGATTAAAAATACAACCACTACTACAGTGAACCTAAAGTTAAGAAAAGTTCGGTCAAATTAAATTAACTAGTGTGAAAAAATACTAAAAATGGTTCGTCGAAATTCAGGGCCATCTAATGCTGAACAAGTGTTCGGAACAGCCGAGGTAGGAAATTAAATGACAGAAAATTTTCTTTCATACATTCTTAATTATTTAACTCTTCTCAACTTTCTCCCATCCAGATTTTAAGAGTGATTATGAAATACTGCGATCAAGATGAAAAGAAAAGTCTTCATTGCATAAGCAAGAAAATCTACGAAGATTCAATGGAGTACTGGAGGGAAAACATGGTAGCTCGGATAGGGTGGTGCAATTGCTTCGGAGTCAACCCTGGTAATGACGGTGATTACAAACAAGCCAAAGATGGGATCTGCAGAAGAAAAACGCACATCTTAACAGGTTACCCAGCGCTGATTACACAAGACCCTCCCCTTCTGAAATTGAGGACACTACCTTATCAAAATCTCATACTGGCCAACTGGAACTTTCGCGCGGCAGAGGCTGACCAAACAGTAACATTCTGGCCGTTTATAACCCCTCAAGTTAGAAACTTGGAGGTTGATGGATGCTCCGCATCAAGAAATACCCTGTGGGCGGATGACTTCTTCCAGAAATTCCCAAACTTGGAAAGTTTCACATTAAAAGACGTCTACCTTCCCTCGGAGCGCTGGCAGCCTGAAGAAAGACCACATACCTTTGTATGCGAAAACTTACGAAGCTTGAAGCTAAGCAATATAGGATTAATGCCGTCAGAATTGGTTAATTTATTTCGTCATTGCTACCGCATTCAAGAATTCACTGTGGAAAGGCAACCGCTGTTGTATCAGAGGCGCAACTTCGGGACAGTGAGAGTCCTTCGAGATATTTTAGAAGCTATTGTTCAGGCAAGGAACCTTCCAGAAATTATTGCAGTGAATGGACTAAACATAAGAAATTTAGATTTTATGGATGTACATGATCGTGCTTTACGCTGCTGCAGCTACTACCGACTCATATTCAAGTATCAACAATTTGTAGCTGCAAGGCTTCCACTTCAATACATCGCTTTGGATATCCCCGTAAGGGCAACAGCTTTAGCAGGTTGCAACGTCATGTCAGCACATCAAGACACTTTGAGGGTTGCCGTTTTGTTCCGCTGCCCCACAGACGAGCCCATCTGGACTTTTGCCCACGGACTAAACATGAACCAAATGCGGACGCTTGTCTTGTGGGGTGCAATCACCTCGAACTTTGGATTCTTAAAGAGTATGCCAAACCTCACGTACTTAAAAATCCAGCGATCTTGCTATGATGTGAAATACAAAGTTGAGAAGGTGTTGACAGATAGGTACTACCTTAATTT